>JAHREE010149566.1:136439-232838 GCA_033628505.1 Tringa tobata | reverse complement strand
GTTGCCTAAAACCGGGGCTGGTTCTGTATAAAGCAATTTTCTTTTTTTAATGATTTTTTTTTTTTTTTTAAATTTATTTCTCTTTGAAACGTGGCTCTGGCGAGGTTTTAGCCAATGCTGTGAAGGATCCTGGTGAGCGCTGGGGTCAGGTGCGTGCGGGACACGTCCCAAAGTGATGTCCAGCGCCGGCATCCGGCGTCACGCGTGTCCCCGTCTTCCCTGCGCTTCCCGCTGCTGCTTTTGGGCGAGCCAGAGGATGGGGAGGATGGGATTCCCAGCTCTGGCGTTTCATATCCCCTGACAAGTCTAAACCCTCTCCCCAGCTTTGAAATCGGAGCTCGCGCCCATTGTCCTCCAGAACCATCAGCTTTTCAGATGAAGCAGCATGTTCTGGAAGGGCTGGCCGCAAAGTCGGCGGCTGATTTATCTCCTGTTTTTACAGCGTGGGATGCTCGCCGTGGGAGTTTGCCTTCTTCGGGGAGGGGGTGTGTGTGTGTGGGTCTCGGCTGTAGCGTGGCTCCTCTTCGGATGGCAGCGGGCGGGTGATGCGGGGTCAGGCGCCTCCGTTTTGTCCCCGGAGCAGCCGTGTCACCGCAGTCCCTCGCAGACCCGAGGCGGAAGATTTATATCAAACAAAAGGGCTGGGTGTTTATCTGGGGGTGGAGGGCAGGCACAGCGGAGGTGTTCCTCCGCCAACTTTCCACATCCATCCTGCGGATGCTGCTGGAAGGTGAGGTGGAAGAGCTCCAGCCACTGGAGACGCAAACACTTCTTTGTGGCCGCACGCGCGCGCGTGTGTGTGTGTTTGCAATCAAGATAGGAACTTGCTCGTCGGTTTATGTGGGGGAACCATTATGTCTTGGATAAAAAAAGGAAACCCCAACCCCTGGCTTAGTTGATGCTCACCAGTGCTAAATCAAAACTACCGTTCCCCTCTAAGGATCCCCTTAATGGACACCGCCAGCTCCCGGCGTCGCGACCTGAGGTTTGCGCAGTTGAGATTTTGCTGTTAATAAAGATCAGATGTTCGTTACAGTCGTGTTTCTGACTCAGACCTGTGAAAAAAATAAGGATAGCGTGGATGTGAAATTCCTTCTCTCTGTGGTTGGAAAAATCCCTTTGAAAAACTGAAAACCAAAATCCGAGAGGAATGACCTTCTGGAGATGGAAGATGGTGTGGAGGGGTTGAGGGTTGTACTTGTGGGGACAAACTGCTTCGGGCTCTAGCTCCCTCGTGCTTACAAAGCTGGCAGGTCTGGAAAAAAAAGCCCCATATATGCCACATTATCAACCAATAATTCCTTCATGCTTAGTAAAACTTAAACGAGGCTTAAACCCTGATCTCACTGGAGTCATTAAATTGATTTTTTTCTTTTTTTTTTTTTTCTGCTCAAAGAAAGATCTTGGATGTTGAACACAGGGATCTTTGTCTTCTTAAAAACTGCTTTATTATTATGTGTACAGATCCTGTCTTTGTGTGTGTGTGGTGTGTGGGTTTTTTTTTTTTCTTTTAATTTTTAGACAAATGACAAAAGCATGCAGGAAAGGAATGCAGAAATGCCAGGCTTAATATAAAGCATGCAACTGCACTGCATGCCGGGAATCCTAGAGGATACAAAACCTTTAACGACGGCGGTTAATTTTTAACAAGTTCACTCGCATAAATATTTATGAACAAAAGTTTTTTTTTTTTTTTTACACCATTATCTCCTGGGTTCTTGGAGAGAGAAAAGACCTTTGGTGGGTTTTGACAGTAGGCTGTGATCCGGCAGAACAAATTCATGTTTCTCGCCTGCGCTCCCCAGTGCGGTATAATACGCTTTGCCCTCGAGTTGTCACGGCCACCGATGGGTGGGCGAGTGTCCGTGGCAATTTTAGGTGGGAATTCTCCCTTTTTTTAATTTTATTTTTATTTATTTTTTTCTGAAACCTCGAGCTTTGTCTTGTTCTTTGCATGGTAACCATCCACTTATGCAGCACACACCATATAGGCTCCTTACCCACCGATAAGCCTCGGTGCCCCCGTGGGGAGGTATGCGGTCCAGCCATAAGTACATAAGCAGAATTTACTTTTACTGTTAGAGCAACAATGAAACAGGGCTTTAAAACGGGCTGGCTTTGTAAACACTTGGAGGGAGCCTGCTTTTTTTCAATCCTGCAATTAATCCTGAATATTTTACCTGATGCTTTGCAGGTCAGTCCTGGGTGCCTTCCCCTGGTTGCTGGTCCCACGATTAAGCGGGACCTCCAGGGGCAGGGGATTTTCTGACCCTGCTTCGACAGCCTTCTGCCTGGGCAGAGGTTAAGATAGATCTGATACGCGTAAATAACGCCTGTAAACACATTTTAATTGGAGGAGTTTTGATTTGGAGTTGCTTTTTGTTACACGGTGGTTGTCAGTTTCTGACCATGTTTGTTTGTAATGATGCCTGGGCCTCAGAGGCAGAAATACCAATGGGTTCTTAACGTGGTTGAAAATACTTTAACTTTTGGTTGGTTTTTTTCCCAAAACTACTTTCGGTTTTTTTAGATTTTTTTTTTTTTCCTTCTGAAAACACTCGTTTTTAGGCAAGCCTTTGGTTTCCCTCCCCTGTGAGGTGGTATGGGGCAGAGTCTAAATTTGTATTCAGTTGTTTTTAAAACTCTAGGTGGTGTGCTGCTTTATAGAGCCGTTTATTTTGGGGAAAACATTTGGATGGGGCTCTCTAGGGCCAGTTGTGGCTGCTTTTGTTTTGTGTAAAGATCAGTCTCCTCCCGGGTCTAGGTTTAAGGCTGTATCCAGCAGGAGCAGGTTTGGAAGGACCGCCATGGGTCATGAAATGTAGGCTTTTTTTTCACGTTGAAGCCCGGTGTCCCATGTCAGGGAGCTGCTAAGGGAGTATAGTTTTTCTGTATCCTCTTAGTTTTTGGGTGGGGCAGTTGTTGTACAACATGTTTCCAATTTGCTAATTAATTTTTACTTTATTTTTCTTTACGGGTAGATTGCTTTGTCCTACCATGTATATTAAAATACTTTAAACCACATGAAAGGGGCCGGCAGAGATTCATTAGCCCTATCATGATGGAAACTGTGGAACGCTTTAAATATACATTAAGCCCTTTACGTTTCTAATTATTTTTTTTTCCTTAACATAGAATTAAAAGGAAGGATTATTAGGCATTAAAACTTATGGTCTGTTTATTGCAGCTCCCTCATAGGTGAGATGTTTCTTGAACGTGTTCTGGACTGTATTACAGAAACTGGAATTGGAGATGATGAAAACAACCAGAGTTGCTTGCTGGTCGTGCAGGGAGAACTAGGAAGACTTTGACAGCTGGAATTTTAACTTTTTTTTTTTCCCACCAGATTTATTTATTGTTTTTTTGAGTCTTTAAGAGATCAGACCCTCTGAAGCTGGGATGTCTTTTTAATGGGGTGGTTAATTACTCCAGGCAAAGCGATGCTAGCTTAAAGAGGCTAGAGATCTGAAAAAGAAAGCACAAGGAATTAAATATGTAGTTTTGGCTTTAAGAATAAATAAGCTTGAAGTATTTTTCAGAGAGAAGGTGGGACAAGTTCTGGCTTCTGGCTTGAGGAAGCAATAGGAGTTTATTCTCAGCTTTTTATAAATCTTAGCCTAGGTGAGACACTGACTTTCTCTGCTTCTAACACACGAGTCGTTTACAGCAGATTTTAATTTTCCTCACATCTAGAGGGAAACTTAGGAAATATTTAACTGTGCTAAAACTGCAGTAACATAAACCACATGTGCCTGCGTGCTTTGTTTCTGAAGCTTTGTGCAAGGGAATGTGCTTTGCTGTTATTTGACGCTCGCTTTGATGTTAGATGTTTTATGATTAGTCCCTCTAACCTCAGATAGGACTTTTGGAAAACTTAAATGAGCCTGTCTACCCGATAGCTCTGTAAAGTCACATTCAGCTGTCAGTCGTCTCTAGTAGTGTGTCAGCTTTTAATTTTCTTTGGAAAGACATATTAAAAAATTAATCTTGGTAGCATTAGGGTGGAAAAAAGAGCTCCTGGGCTTATGTGTTTCCTTGGTGTATAAGTAGACCTAGTCCAAGAGGTGGCAAGTCTTCGGTGGTTTTGGGGCTATGTTCTGCTCCCCTTTCCCAGCAGGAGACCTGCTCCCCTCCGGGATTATGTCAGCACAGGGTAGATGAACGGCATGGCCAACTTTTGTGCTTGCATTTAATTTTTAAGGGTTTTGCTTTTAAGTGGCGCAGACAGTTTTATGTTGAGCGGTGATGCGGGTTTTGCCCCCTGCTACCTTTGAGGTTGGTGTAGGTCCATGTGGGTGAGGATGGGAAAAGCAGCATCTCTTTGCCTTCTTGATGCAGCTGAGCCCTGGGATTTTCAGCGAGAGACCAGGTCTTGTTGCTGCATGACAAGGCCTCGTGCTTAAACTGAGAGAATCTTCTGGACATGTTTCTGCTGGGGATGTGAGGGGTTGATTTCTGTTCCTCTGGCCACGCTCTGAGGAGCAGACCTTGCATGAGGTCCTGGGCAAGGTGGTGGGGAAGGAGCCTTCAATTGCTCCCCCATCTCTTCACACTGCTTGTTTCTTCTGGGTGAGATTTGCTGGGGACCTGAGAGGATGGGTGCTGGGATCCCCTTCTGGCTTTGCTCAGCAGGAGGCAGGCGATGGTTGAACCTGTGTTTCCCCATTGACCTCCCCCATCCGGGGTTGGTGTGGATGACTTCGTTTTGCAAGGAGCTGGAGGTGTGGAATACCCTGTCTTGAGGGTATGAAAATTAATTTCTGGTATGTCTTACCTTACACTTGATCTGTCTTGAAGAGGTTATGTCATGGGGTGGTCATACTTCTGGTCTTTTGGGGATGAGAGGAGGGGAGGAGAGCAGCTCTTGTGGGTAACTGGTTCCTGCTTCTGCTGAGTCTTTGCTTTCTCCAGCATCAGCATTGATAGAAATCATTCCATTTTCCAATGAAGACAAAAGCTCAAAGACACCAAACCGTGGCTACATTAGTAAGACCATGAGACAAGTCTATCTTGTGGGTGGAGCCAGTTTTGGAGCCAGGATGTGCGATGGTGGTGGGGAGCTCTCCCTGTCCCTTGGCAGAGCTGCTGAGGCCCTGAAGATGCTCTCCTGCACGCTTGGAAGAGCAGCACTGAGACCCACTTAATTTTTGACCTGGCTTTCACAAGGGTAGGGTCTGATGTACAGGCTCGACCCCTGACTTCTTGTGCCTTTCCAATGGGAGCTGGGAAAGGGGCCTGAGGTTCTGCAGAACCAGTCCTTGGGGGGGGGGGCATGTGGGGGAAAACATCTTCATGGTTTTACAATGAAATATCCCAGGAGCAAAAAATCAATTTTTTAAAGGCTTTTTTTTTTTTTAATCCTGATGTTTAAATATGAATAGATTCCACTTGGTTGGTGCGGTGGGTGTGTTTTATTAAATGCTGAGGATTCACCTGTGCTCGACACCACCACATTTCTCTCCAAATGGATTTTCTAGAGCCGCGTTTTAAGAGCATTTGCTTTTTTGTCTCAAGCTTACGGCTTAGGATTTTGTGCAGGATTGGGGTTAGTCCTTGTAAAATGGTGCATTTGAAGTAATGCACAAATTAATAAAATCCTGGGCTTTTACTTGTCGCATTCTAGGTACATGTTGCCAGGGATTTCTTTCCTTTTTTTTTTTTTTGGCATTTCTCACATCATTAAAAAACAAAGCCACAAATGTGCTTAGGAGGCAATTCTGCTGGGATGCCAGCTCGGAAAGGTTGCATGTAGATATGTTGGTCCAGCTTGTCTCCTGTGAAAGTCTTGCTGCTGGGTTAAAATGAGAGCGGGAGGTTCTGCGTCGCGCCCCCCCCCCCCAACTTGCGATGCCCCGCTAATCACTGGAGACCTGTAATGAGCTGCCTGCACCTACGCCACCCAGCTCGTTTGACGGGGAGAGGGAGGGGGGAACCGCTAATCGTTATTGAGGTTCGCTCAGCGGGACGTGGCGTGGTATCTGCCTGGCTGCTGTCTTTGCACCTGGAGATGATGCCCGTGCCCCGCAGCTGCCGGTCGGGAGGGATTCCCCGTGGGAATGCCAGAGACTCAGAGTCTGGGACCTTGGCAAGGTCAGGGACAGGCTGTCCCTCCGTTCCGGATGCCATCAAGTAGCCCTGGCCTCCATCCTTCAGCCGATGCCGGCGTGTGGGTGACTCCTCGGGATGCCAATAATAGCCATTACTCGTTATTGGGGTTATGTGGTTTTTAAAGGCAGGAGGTGCCACGTGCTGTGCCCTGGCCGTGGCTGTGCGGCTGCCTTGATGAAGACGAGCGCCCTGTCAAAGGGGTGGCAGAGCAACAAATGGGTTCCCGAGATAAATAAAATTTGCATTAATGAACTGCAATGGCTTTGGATGCCAAATTAAAAGAAGTGTGTCTGGAAGATGAAAAATAAATGTATTTTCTGTCTCACTAGCTGGTTCTCGTCTCTTTTGATTTTCTTTATCATCAGAAAGAAATTTTTAATTTTTTTTTTTTAAAGCCAGTTGTGTTTATTTTGGTAACAGTTCATTGGCTGCTCTGTGTACAGAAGCTTTCTCTTGAAAGTACTGAAACTATATTAAAAGTGCTTTTGGCTGTCAGCTTTTATTTTGCTTCTCCTTCGTTCTTTTCCCAAAGCTGTGCCGTTGCTGTATCAAATGTTCTGAAACTGTCTGGTAGCGTTTTCCCTGCGGTGCTCCGTATAAACTGAAAATAAAAAGGGAAGAAATTGCAGGATTTGGGTTTCTGCAGCTTTTCTTTTTTTTTTTTTTTTCTCTCCCTTTCTGTGTGTGTGTGTCCCATTGAAGTCTGAGCAGCTGTCTCCATCCGCACAGCCCGCCGATGGCATGCACAGATCTGCTTCTTGTGATTAAAGGGAGAAATAATACCGCAGTGTTTGGAGAGGGGATGGGGACGGGGAGGAGGGGGACAAACAAGTGCCTGGGGAGCAGCTCTTCTCCCCTCCCGCTTGCCTGGACCAGGGACCAAGGGACCTGGCAGCCCGGCTGCTCCTCCCTGCATCCCTGTGGCTTTGCATCCCTGGGAAAGAAGCATCCCAGGCCGTTTGTGCTGAGCTGCCCGGCTGCAGCATCTCTGCCCGGGGTGGGCTCCTCCATCCTGCACCCACGACCTGCAGAGGCCCCGGGGGTTTTTCTTTTTCTATTCTAAGGATGTTGAAACATTTTTGGCGGCGCGGCAGCCGCTCGCTACCGGCATACTTTGAAAAATACCCAGCAAGTGTCGAGCATCTGTCTGTGAAGGGGGAGGAAATCCCCCCCCCCCCACGTTATTATTTTCTCCCGATTGTCCTCGCTTGGTGTGGCTGTGGCTATTATGGGTTTGTAAAATAGAACTATATATGACCTTTTATCTTACAAGAAATAGGTTAAGCCATTTTTAAAGAAAGTGGTGGAGTCAGCAGTGCTGCTGAAGGAGCTGCTTTCGCATGGTTGATAGGCTGTGAAGCCGTTCAATGGACTTTGGTTTCAGAGACAATATCTGTTTAAATTAATCTTTGTCAGATACATGCCACTGCAGACAATTCAAATTCCATTTGCTTTCTGATCTCATAACAAAAAAGCACCTTACACTGGTTCTTTTATCGTAAAATTAACTTTTGTCTGTGTGTCCTGGAAACAGGGGTGGCATAAAATCTAGTTAAAAGGCTCTGTTATAGGAGGATTCTGTTTCTTTGTACAAGGCGGACTTTTTTTTTTTCCCCCCTTCTTTCCCCTGCGTGCATTTAAAAAGACGACGAGTGTTTGAGATGGATTAGGGAGAATGCCAGCAGATGGACCGATTCTGTTGTTGCTGCTGGCAACCATCTAAGCAGCCATTTTGAACAATGCTGATACCGGGGTACTGATAACACAAAGATGAGGATGGGATAAATATCCAGCTAGTCCCTTTCTCCCCGCCTGCTCCTCCTCCCTCCCTTTCATGCCGCCGCCGCAGCCCTGTTATTAGAGAACCCGATTGTTTCCAGAGAAATGCTTCATCCTCTTAGCTTGACTGGTGGATGTCTAGCGTCGCTTATCGCCTTGATTTTCCTCGTGGTTAGTGGAGACACTGGCCGATCTGCCTCTCCCAGGAGTGTCCACTGCATGGGTCCTGAGGGGAATGTGCCATGGTGATGCTCTTTCCTCTACCTTAGTAAAACATGGGCTGTTTGGTCCTTCCCATATGAGTGGAGGCAGTTTCTTTCCCTCCTTGTGCATTTTAAGTGCTTAATTGTAAAGTGTGATGGCATTTGGTGGATGGATTCTAGGATTTCGGGAGGTGCACCACACCGTAAATGAGTTTGAGATCTCCTTTATGCCAAGACAATTGGTACGGGGCTGTGTTTGTAAGTTGAGGGTATCTTCTTTGCCCATACACTGGTCTTCCCTTCCCCTTTTCCCACCCACATTGTTTGTTGGCTCTTGGGTATCTGGGTCATGTTCATGTCCTGGACCTGCTGCTCTTGGACCTTCCAAAGGTCCGTACTGATGTCTGTTTGGACTGCTGGATTTTTAGCACTGGAATCCGTGGTCTTCTAGCTCTCTGTTTTGTTTCCCCATCTGTAGGGAAATAACCCTTTTGTGGATCAAGAAATCCCAAGCAAGCTTCATCTTTTCCTAGCATATGACAAAAAGGTTGTTTTGTGTTTTGCAGGAGGAGCTGGACCAGGATGAGGATGGGGTTGTTCTGGAAAACCTGCTGGCCTTTTCCCAGAGCTCACTGTAATGTAGTGTGGTCCTCAGAGCCGATCAGGGGATGCTCTGTACGCTTGGCCATTCCATACAAGAGCATCCACGAGGCATGAAGGAGCTTGGTAGAGCTGCATCTCAGATGGGTGAGATGCCTTTGGGATCTGGGGTTTGGGGTTGCTGTAGGAAGAGCCAGATACTGAACCGCAGGGGTGGTGGGGTGGGAGGCAGTTAGCAGGTAGTCTTTGGTTGTGGTTTGGTGTTCGAACACGCTGTGCATAGGAAGGGTCTGTCCCCAAGTGCTCTATAGGTAAGGCTGCCACGTTGTCCACTGCAACCTCCCTGTGGTGTTTCCACTGTCTGGGAGTGTGAAGTGCCCCAGGCTGGGGCTGAGCCCAGCAGCTGGAGCCAGGCGTGGTGACACCATGCAGTATTTATCCTGCCGCCTCTGGTTCTTGGAGAGTTGCTTTAGGTCAGGCATTTGCAGCCCATTTCCAAATTGTAGGTCTCCAAAATGTTTCTGGAGCTGAAGGCAAGCAGCAGTAAGCTGGTGTCTTCTTGCTGCCTTCCATGCAGAAGTCTGCAGACCACGGCCTGAGACCTTCACCTCTTTGCATTGCAGCATCTCTGAGACCTTTATACCTGAGGTGATGCTGTTCCCTCTCCCATCGTTGCTCTTTCTGCAACTTTTTTTCATTTAAAAACGGGTTAAAAACTGCACAGATAAATTTCAAAAAGATCTGTATGTACATGTACACATATATCTAATTATACACAGCAGATGAAACTTTACTGTAAAATAGCAGATGTAAAAATTAAAAAAGGAGTTGGGCAAGCGTTTTTTGGTTTCCTTTTTTAATTTGTTCCCTGGATCTGTTATATTTTGAGGTAAATCTTATGTTGTATTGAAGGTGCTTTTTTTTTCCTGTTGGGAAAAGGTCTCCTCTTGAGTCTCTTCTCGTTAAGCCTTTCTTTTTTGATCCATAAATTATGGACTAGCCATATTTGATGTACTTGCTAAAATAAGAGGCATCTGGCCTGAAAG
The DNA here is from genome assembly GCA_033628505.1 of Tringa tobata. NCBI lineage: Eukaryota > Metazoa > Chordata > Aves > Charadriiformes > Scolopacidae > Tringa > Tringa tobata. The sequence goes on along the minus strand of JAHREE010149566.1, from coordinate 223,102 downwards.
CTGAAAAATCAGGCTGTGAACTCCACTTCAGAAATGTTGTTAGGGTGTGTTGGGAAGTTGTTGAGGTTGACTGAGCTCTGTGGAGGTTTGGTCTGAGAGACTGGGGTCTCAGCAGGCTGGCTGTCTCTGAGGACAGCTGGCACCATTGACAGACACTTTTAGTGCACTTGAATTGTTCCAGTGCCTGGTGTGGTCCCCAGCACCTCCTCTCGTGGTGGCTCCTGCTGTGTTGCTCGGCCTGTTGCTTTAGGAGATAGATTCTAGAAACCAGAGAATAGGTGAGGAGAAACCTTCTGATTTGAAGGGTGGCGAGTGAGGACGATGAAGTGTGCTCTTCTGCCCCTTTGGCTCCTGATGAGGTTGGACCTTAAAAACTCTTGCAGGTTTTGATGGAGGGGAACTGTGACTAATGTGTCACCAAGCGTGATGGTGAACTTGGTGGCTTGTGGTGTGCTGCTTCTGTTCACTTGCTTCTCACTGTGGAAAATATTAGTTACTGACAGGTGCTAAGCAGGTACTTGTGAGGATGACCAAGAATGGTTTGGAGTGCTTTTAAGCTATGTCCTCTGAAACGGTGGAGAGTGGATCTCGGCTCCTTGATTCCTTTCCAGAGCCCCTTGAATGGCATGGAAGTGTGCGTTGCCTCCCCTTCCTAGAGTTCCCTCCACTTGTCTGGAGTCTGACCCCGTCTGCTTTAGCTTCATGGACCCTATCCCACTACATAAAATTCATGTTGTTTGGCTAAACCCCCCTCAGGTGTCCTTGCTGGCAGCCAGTTTTTTGAGATGGAGGACTGTGTTCAAACACTGGTTTGAGGCTGGTGCTTCCAGAGCCAGGACACAGCACTGTGCTGTTAAAACCTCCCCGCAACCCTCTGCGGTGCAAAGACAGCAGCTTCTGAAACCACCTCACCAGATGGGTGGTGAAGAGCAGCATGCATCCCTGCTTTCTGCTATTTTAGGGTCAGGGTGGATGAGGATGTGATTGGCAAGGTCAGGCTGTTTCCATGTGGATGAGGTGTACTGGGAGCAAATATTTGCTTCCCAGCTGGGAAGTTACTGGTTATTTGTGAAAAGATGGTTTCTGGTCGCCTCCTGACCACGCTGCTGGGGGTTATGGATGTCTTCAGGTGTATCGCTCTGTCCACTTTGAGTCACAGCCCTCATACAGCACAAACATATGTTTTCTCTAAACTTTAGCACAATGATGTGGTTTGAAAGACACCCATGCCTTGTGTCTTCCTTAAGCTGGAGGTTATTTGGTGGTGGCTCACGGTGGGCTGCCTTCTCCGGTAGGGTACCTGAGGGACAGAAGGGGAACTGGAAGTGCCTTTAACGAGTGCTGTGCTTGCTGGGAGAGGGGCAGAGGGAAATTTTTGCTCTGCTGCCTTTCTATCTGTGTTGTGATAAAAATCTGCGGTTACCTAAGCCCTGGAAAAATCTTAAAAACTTAAAACACTGGGCAGGATGAAGATGAACGATCAGATGTTTTTAGTTATGGCTCAGCTCCTCGAGTTTTGCTATAGAAAAGAGGGGGAGTGATGTAGCGGGATGACTTCATGGGAATTGTCCAAATTTAGGGCTTTTGCTTGAAAGCACTGGTTTTTTAAGAAGGGCGAGCTGCTAGGTATTGAGGTCTCTCCCAGAAATGACACCGATGCTTCATTATTATTTTGCACTTGAGCCCTGCATGTGAAATAAGGCTTAGGCAAAGAGGACCAAGCCAAAAGAAGTCAGCACAGGGACTCGGTTCTGTTACGCTGGAGACCTGCTCCTGGGCAAACGAGGGGTTTGGACGTTCCTGCGTTCCCTCTGCTGCTGATGTTGTCACCCAGCACTGCTGGTGCCACCCAGCACCCCGGGGGATTTGCAGAGGGGCTTAGCAGGCACGGCTGCTCCTCACATGGGGGACGCCGTGTTTTGGAGAGCATCCCAAACGGGAGATGGATGCTTTCCATGAGTGATCGTTTGCTCTCTGTGTTCCCTGTAGCTGAAAGAGAGGCACAAGGCAAATGTGAGGTTTTCCCTTGCCCGCCTGCCTGGTTTTTGGCTTGTTTCTGGTGGCTCCTAGCTCAGCCCAGAGCCTGTGGTTCAAGTGCTGTGGGGAGGACAGATGCCCAAGAGGTTTTTTTTTTTCCCCCCACCCATCCCCACACCCACATACTGGTCAGCCACACTAACGTTTCCTGGACTGTGAGGTTTGATGAACCATTAACCTAAAAATGCCCTGAGTAGGAAGAAACGTTTCCAAGGTCTAAAAAAAAATTCTTCCAAAGCTTCTGAAGTGGGAATGGGAGCTGTGGTTTGCCTGAGTAGTTTTTTCTTGCTCCTGGCTCTGCTGTGAACTGGCTTTGCTTTGTGGGTGCAAGGGTATGTTTGGGATCTTGCAGAGACGGGAAGGCAGCCCTCCAGGGCTGGGTCAGCTGGAGGGGCCGCCTTCCAAGCAGATGTCCTCTTGGCATGAGGCTCGGCAGGTTTAAGACAGGATGTCCCTGTACTCCGAAGAGCTGAAAGCATTGGAATAAGTAACAGGCTGGGAATGTTTGAATCCAGCTATGAATTCCTGGGGAAGAGGATTTGGCAATGGCAGGCTGTATCGGTGGGCAGGCTCCACGTCGCCGCCGGAGGACATCACCTCGCTGTCCCATGGGCTCTGCCAGGTGCCAAGCCCAGGGTTAACGGGGCAGTGTGGCAGCCCTTTTCCCTTCAAGGCAGTGCCAGATCCACCTCCAGTGCTGGGGGAGACCACCACCATCCTTGTTCCTTTTTTTCCCCTGTTATTGAACGAGGGGAGAAGCAAATAACTGTAAAGGGCAGGGACTCTTCATGGTGTCAGCTGGACACTGCTGCACAGGGCTGAGGCTGTTAAGCCACGGTTGTGATGTGGTGGTGGAGCAAAGTGGGTTTCTGGTGGCCATGGGGATGGCCCAAAGGAGGACATGGTGGATGTGACTGAATGTGAAATTGGAAGATGGGGTTGCCCAGGGAGGTGGTTGCGGAGACACCCAGGTGGAAGGAGGTTGGTTCTATTCCAGAGCTGGGTTAGTGGCTCTAACTTGGAGCCTGTCCATCATCAGGTCCCAACAGTCCCATTCCTGAGGGCGTTCCTAGAGCTGCCACCACAGCATGGGTGACACTGTGGCCTAGGAAGGAGCTGACAGCAGGATCCTGATCCTGTTTTCATAGATAGTAACAGCATCTCTAAAGGTTTTGAGAGTGTGGTTGGAAAAGGAGTGATTGGGTTCCCCTGTGTCTGGCAGTGGTCAGCAGCGGATGCTCGGGGAGGAGGTTAAGAGATGGGGCTGGAGCAGAGGGATGCTTCCCTGGTTGTGAGCAGCCTCTCCAGCCAAATGTGGGTGTAGAAGGAGATGGTTTGTGATGGCAGCCCTGGCCCCACATCTCCTGCAGCGTTGGGATTATCCTTGAGTCTCCTTGGGGTGTAGCATCCCTTCCGAGCAGGCGGTGGGATGGCCGCTCCCCTGGCAGGGAATGCTGGCACAGCTCTGGGAGGCAGCAGTGATGCAGAGTTTGGTGGGACTAAAGAGGCTTTTGGAGAGACCACCACTTCTCCACCCCACTTTGATACTGTCCCATAGCTGTGGGGTGAGGTTTGGGAGGAGTGCAGCTATAAGGAGCTGGGGATCTAACAGTGTGTTAGAAATGTGCAATCAAAACCACACATGCTGTAGCACCAGACTCTACTCCTGTCCTTTCCTTTCCCCATTGAGATCTTCTCGTGGGTTTGACTTTGCTAAATATTTTAATGCTTTTTTAATTGCAGGCCGAGTTAAATTCCCCATGCTAATATCTGAATAGGGTTAGTGGTCTGGAGGCGGCGGCATCTCTCTGAAGGGCTGCCTCATCTCGGCATGTCTAGTGTATTGTCTGGCCCTCTCCAAGATGCCCGAGGTTATCTGCTGAGAAATTAGACCCTCGTGTGGGGATATTTGCTGGAAAGATGAAGGGCTTTTCGTCCTCCAGGCTACGACTTCTTACCATGTATGTGGCTTGTTTGCCGTGGGCTGCGATGGAGGAGTTTGTAGCCTACGGTGAAAGGTGTGTGCAGAGGATGTCCCATGGACTGCACTGGATGAAACCCCTGCTGCTTGGTAGCTCATGGTGCCAAGTCTGCGAGACCTCTTTACAATGTGGGTTTTGGGCAGCATTTTTGCATTTGGATCATGCCGCTGTTATCAGGAGGTTGGGTGAAAGGTTTTCCTCAGAGCTCAGGAGAAGAGTGTTTATCGTTTAAAAGGGTAACTTGGGGTGAGAGAAAAAGAAAGAGAAGCAGCCTAATCTTCCAATTTAAATATATTTAAAGATTCCCTCTGTTTGAGTTTGCTTCCTAGCCTTGATCAGAAGGAAACGCTGTTAGCTACAGAGTGGAATAAATCGAGGGCACCCTTATCTGTGCAAGATAAATTACTATTGTTTAGGAAAGACACTCCAGGGATTGAAGAATTTAATTAAATACACAGGGATTATGAATATGCATGTAAATTAGACAATCTAGATATGACATGGCTACAACTGCAGGGAATTGTTCGAACTTAAAAGTGTAATCATTCTTTTTATCGGGATGTGGGGATGGGTAACAAATGAGAAAAGATTCCCTTTCCCATTTGCCTCCGCCTCGGCTGGTCTCAGGTCATTAGGCAGTGGGAATTACCCGTTGCAGATCAGCCCTCGACGAGCCCGCAGAGATGATGCGCCCGAGCCTTTCTTCACCCTAATGAGCTGCCGCAAAGAGCCGCCGGAGAAATGGGGGTTGCGACGAGGGGCTGCCACTGCCCTGACCCAGATCCAGGGTTTGGGAAGGTGGGGGAGATGCGGTTTGCCTTCTGCTGGGAGAGGGGAGGAGCAGGGATGCGCTGCCGGCTCTCCTGGAACCACCACCAGAAAGGAGGATCCTCTCCAAAGGACTCAGAAAGATATTTGCCATGGTTTTAGAGCATCTCCCTAAAAAATCAAGGAGTGCAAATACTGATTACTCAGCTTGCCTGCCTTTTTCTGGTGCTTTTACAGGGGTGCCCCCTCCAGTTTGATCGCTGCTGTTTAGGAGGTGGTTTGGAAAGCACAAAATGCTTTTTTAGAGACTAAGCCCCAGGTCAGCGTGGATGAGAGGCAACACGGAAATGTTTCTTGAGAGTCAAGACTCCCAGGAAAATCCAGACGAAGCGTGGGAAACGTGCCTGTGCTGCCCTCCCAGTCAGGTCTGGGCTCCTTGTGGCAACCTGGTGCCTGTGCTGAGCCAAGGCAGGTTCTTCAAAGGACGTTAAATGCAATATACGGTGCTGCCTTGAATGTGTTTTATTTGCAGCTCTCTTAGAGGTGGCATCTAATGACAATGCAGAGAAATATTTTTCTTTTTTTCCCCTGTGTTTCCTTTGTTTGACTTCATCCGCTCGGTTTCATTGTTCAGCTAAAATTGGATTTCTCTATGGTTTGAGTCCAGGACCTGCAACTGAAGAAATAAATTGCTACAAGCCTCCCGCCCTGTGAATTATTTTTAATTCTTAAAATAGGCAGCAAGACAGGGATGTGATCTGACTTTGAACTTGATTAGTCATTAAAAAAAATAATTAAGGAGAGGCTGGGTCTTGACTAGATGTTTTCTTTTTTGTTTGTTTGTTTGTTTCTCCCCGTCTTTCTGTTTTTCGCTTTTCAGTCGGCAGGAGCTGTATGAGATGGACCTGTTCTGATGCGGGGTTCCCATTGAGGGCCCCACTGTGGACCGGGGACAGGAGCAGAGCCGAGCCCCTGGCTTCCTTGGGGAGCTGGGGGCGGCCTTCAGGGACAGGAGGTGACACTACCCTGGTTCACCCCTCTGTGGGGCATGAGCTTCCCCCACCACCTCCTCCCCCTCGAACTGAGGGCTTATGGTAATCGGGAGCTTGGTCCTGTCCTGTTCAAACCACGTGGGAACAATTCCTATTTATCACTTTGAAACGTGGATGATTTCCCAACCCCTGGCTCTGATTAAAAAAAAAAAAAAAAAAGAAAAAAAAGAAAACACCCACATCTGAAAATGTGAAATATTTAAAGCCTCCATAGTGCACATTTTTTCAAAAACCTTGGAAGACCTGCTTTTTCTTTTTTTGTCAAGGAAAAATATAATAGGAGGAGAATATTTGTATGGGTGCACAAGTGCATGGAGACAGGTTTGAACATCTGTAATAAAGAATTTCTAATAAAAATTTAATGTCCTCGAGACACTGTTATGGCAGCTCATTACTATTAAAGGTCATTTGAAGAGTATTGATCCTAAATGTTACAGCCGAATGTAAACTTTGACTGTTACAGTTATTAATGTATATTTATGATCTATGGGATATGTGTAAAAGGAAAATGAGAATATAAATGGTACGGTGAGCTCATTTGTTTCAGAATTGCCAAAAGCTAAGTTCACGCAATTCACCTCAGTTTTAAGCGTGTCTGTTGTCTTTGTGTTGCATAGATTGAGCTCTGTTTTTTTTTTTTAACTGACAAAAATCTGTTAGTCCTCCCCAAGAAAGCGTATGCGCATTTGAATTTCTGGCCATGCCATGGCCTGAGCTGTGTATCTCTTGCTTAATGTATATCAGGGAGCAATATTTTGTACCCAACTTCAATGCAGACACAGAAGTACCAAGGACTGAACTTTGTGTATGACTGAATCACTAGCCTAAGAAGGAGCTCTGAGAAGCATCCATCTCCTCTGAGTGTAATTAGAAGGTTATGCTAGTGAAAAGCAATTGTGGTGGGTTTTTTTATTAAATTAATTGAAAATGTTGAAGTTGTATACTGAGAGAGCAAGTGGTATTTATATTTTTTCTGTACTGTAGTGCACCTCTGTTTGCACATCTGAGGCAAAAGGACTGTATTCACAGTGAATTTTAAGGTTCTTTGTATTTAAAAAAAAAAAAAGGGAAAAAAAAGACAAGAAACCTGTGGTGGCAGGAGGAAGATAAACGGTGCTTGTGATATTTCAAAGTCACATTAATCTTTTCTCTTTCCCTTTTTTTTTCTTTTTCCTTTTAATGTATGACTTTCTCCAGGGAAATTGTCTCCTCATTGACTGCAGCGGATTAATGCGCACAGATCAGCTCCTGCATTATTTTTCTGTTTTGACAGAGTGGTGATTTTTATACGCGCTTCCCTTTCTGCCAAGATTACAACTCGTGTTCTTGGAGTTGGGAAGAATTCCCTGCCAAGAAGTGGCAAGGAATGGGAAGCCACCTTTCTGATGCACAATGCTAGGAAGAAACTCTCCGTGGGTGCAGAAGCTGTGGTTTTGGTGGTGAGGATGGAAACCTACCAGAGTCTGGTGAGGGTGAGTGCCTGGGGTGGTCAAATCCTGGCACACATGCTGGGGCTTGTCCTGCAGGGTGCTGTGCATGGTGGCATGGAGGTGCTGACATGGTGGTTAGCCTCCTGGTGAGGGTCCGGCACTGGTAGGAGGGTGTTGGCATCCAGGTAGCACGGAGGAGCCAGCTTTGGGTGGGCTTGTGACTGCACTGAGAGTTCTTCAAAAGATCCTGCTGTTCTCCAGGCTTGTTGATGTCAGCTTATTTATTTTAAATTGCAGTTAAATATATATTTTTCTGGGGAGCTTTGGTAAAGTTCCACTTTAAAAAAAAAAAAAAGACAACTGAGCCAGCTGTGGCCAACCTACGTGAATGGGACAGATTTGGCCTTTTCTTCCTTCCCCGTGGCTCCCACAGTATCTCTGGGCACGAACTTGACGTTGCATTTCTGATGATTGTTGCATCCTGTTTTTAATGGTTTGTCTAGACAGTTGCTGACATAACTATGAAAATAGTTTGGTGACCTAGTCTAGAATTAGTGTGCATAAAGAAATCAACCCTCGCTTCTGATGTTTGCAATCAGTTTGAACGACTGTATTGTAGCGCAACTTAAGAGGGAGGCAGATTTGGAGTTGCTCCAAAGAGCAAGTCGTGAGCAAAACACATCCAAACAAACCCATGTGGTAAATACACAATGGGTGTGGGGAAAATGCCTAAATACAGGTTAGCCAAGGCTTGCTTTGGGAGCTGCGTGGCTGATTCGTGGAGTCTGCTGTAAGGATGGAGTTCCCCCTTGGTTGACCCGAAGTTTTTCTGGGAAGCTCATAACCCAAACTCTAAACTTGGACTTTGTGATGTTGTGCCCTGTAGTTGGAGGAGCTTTGTCAGCAGAAAAAGAATGTGTTCCATGCAAATGTCAGCTGTGTTATTGAGGGTGCATTGGATTAGGAGTTTGTAAACTTTGGGAGCGGTTGTCTGTCCCGTCCGTTAGCTCAGAAATACCTGGTGTGTCAGCACTGGTGACCCTCAGCAGCATAATCATACTGAACTTCTACTCTGGTCCTGGATTTGAGACCAGTTCCTACAGCACCTATAACCTGATGGATGGGAGAAAAAGGGCAGAAGAATGTGAAATGTTGAGCTCGTTTGCAGGGAAAGAAATGATGTGAGAGAGAGAGAGTTGTCTGATGGAGCAGTTCAATAGTTCTGTGCTTCATGTGTAGCTAGGTCGCACATGGAAGCACTTCTCAGATGTTTGAAAACTGGCCTGTGCCTTCAAGACCTCCCAGTCTGTGTGGGGAGAGGAAGAGGTTTCCAGGCAGTGCAAGTAGAGGAGGAAGAAGGGAACAGGCAGGGTGTATGCAGGGTTTCACTTGCTTTTAGGGTGGAAGAAGAGGGGTAGCGTTGCAGATGGAGCCAGGAGTAGCACCTCATGCCAAGGCTCTTTGTGGGTTTGTGGGCATTTAGGGTGGAAAAGTCCCTGTGGGTAGCAATGCAGCTCTCCATCCTGTCAGCCTGAGGCTTTGCTTTGTTTGCCCAGCGGTAGCTTTTGTTCTTGGATTGCGATGTGGAAAGTGCTGGAGCTGCAAGTGTCTTGGTGGAGAGGGGTGAGAGCAGGAAGCCATGAACGAGGCTGCCCCAGGCGGTGGGCCTAGGGTAAGGGCTGGGGACAGGTATCTCTGCCTGGTGTGCATTGAGAAGTCTCCTCTCTTCTGTGCTGTAGGATTTATAGGTGCAAATGTCTTAAAATGCTCCTCTTCTTTCCTCTGTAGAAACCCCAAGACAAGCAAGAGCAAAGACATCTAGTGAAACCTGTAGGTGTGACCTAAATCTGGCACTGAGGAGAGCTGGGAAGGTCTCCCAAGTTGATATCTGCAGGAAGGACCCAGGCCTGGGCTTTAGTGGGGAGGACAATTAAGGATTGGAGCAGCTCCCTGAAAGTGCGAGGCCTCTCCCACTCTTGCCATGGGTGGAAGGGAATGGTGTGCACGGGGGCAGCGCCGATCCCGCCTGGTGCAGGAGGATGTGGTGGATCCAGGACCCTCAGTCTGCTGCCCCCCATGCTCACCATGCTGGGGAGAGGGCAGGGGGATGGCGGTGGTGTGCAAGGGCTTGGGCGCCTGACGATGGCGGGATGACTTTCCGTGCCCTTGAGCCTTTGCAGAAGCACCGTTGCAATAACCAAAGGGAACCGGTCACGACATTTCCAGGCCGGCGGGGAGCCGGGCCTGCTGCCTGCCGCCATTGGAGGAGGTGTTTCATGACTGCCGTTAGTTACATGCTTGAAGAGGGAGGAAACAAATCTTCACTGAATTGGAAACCTTGTGAAAAGGTCACACTTCTGAAAAGCTGTGCATTTTAAGACTGCTCAGCTCTGCAAAGCTGCCTTTGAACTGGAAGAGTGGGAGTTTAACACCCTTGCGACAGCTCTAGGCCTATTAAACCCAGGAAGCAGGAGCTGGAACCCGCCCTGAAGTTAACTCTTGCTGCGTGCGTGGCCTCGGGAGGGCAGAGAAGACCACCCCTGGTAGGTCTTTGGGGGGAGGGAGGCAGCATCGGTGTGAACCCAACCCTTCTACCAAGCACTGGAGTGTTCACTTGTGAGGGAGATGGTGCAACTGGGGGAAACTCCCAGGGTTGCTCAAGTTTTGTGGACATCCAAGAGCTGTGTGAGGGAGTGGTTCCCAGGGAACCATGTTTCCCCAGTGCCTGCTCCTTCCTCATCCCTCCAAATCATAGAATCATAGAATGGTTTGAGTTGGACGGGACCTTAAAGATTGAGTTCCAACCCCCCTGCCATGGGCAGGGATACCTCCCACTAGAGCAGGTTGCTCAAAGCCCCATCCAGCCTGGCCTTGAACACCTCCAGGGATGGGGCATCCACGGCTTCCCTGGGCAACCCGTTCTAGCATCTCACCACCCTCACTGTAAAGAATTTCTTTCTAGTATCTAATCGGAATCTCCCCTCTTCCAATTTAAAACCATTACCCCTTGTCCTGTCACTACACTTCCTGACAGAGTCCCCCTCCAGCTCTGCTGTAGACTCCCTTCAGATATCAAAAGGCTGCTATAAGGTCTCCTAGGAGCCTTCTCTTCTCCAGGCTGAACAACCCCAACTCTCTGAGCCTGTCCTCACAGGAGAGGTGCTCCAGCCCTCTGATCATTTTCGTGGCCCTCCGCTGGACCCGTTCCAAAAGATCCATGTCCTTCCTGTGTTGAGGACTCCAAAGCTGGACACAGTACTGCAGGTGGGGGTCTCACGAGCGCAGAGTAGACTTCTCAGGGTGCCAGAATCATCCCTGCCTGTGTATTCTCTCCTCTGCAGTGGCAAGATGAAGGTTTGCTCACCCGGATGGACATTGATAGTGAGATTGCTGTTTATCATCCACCCTGCTATTAACATAGCTAAAATCCCTTCATTACAGGCTATTAGTCTGAGATAGTAGGTGCTAATGGCCCCGTTCAGGAGAGCACTAGGCAAAATCCCGCTCTTGTACAGGAATTGATTGTTATCGATCAGTCCCTGAGCGCTGTCTGGATGGTTTTGAAGATGGTTTTGAATACTGCTTACAGGGCAGCCAGTCTCTCCTTTTGGACCTTTTTGAAGCTTATTGATAAGGAAGTCAGATCCTGTCCACCTGCGAAGTCAGAACACATTCAGATGTGTTGGGTGTGGGTGCCCTCGCCCTCTCAAGTGGAAGTTGCCCATTGTGCCTGCACTGGGAAGCACAAAAGGTAGCTTAGCCCATTGCTCAGGGTCTCCTCACCTTGTGCAGGGCTGTGGTCATGTCAGCAGAGACATCCTACATGCAAGTCAAGGGGACGGGACCATTCTCAGCCACCCAAATTCCCTGGGCTGCGGTTCTTTGCCTGCATCCCTAGTGCAAAGTCAAGTGGAGAACTGCAGGGAGAATGTTTGCTGCTGTTGGATCTGGGCTGTGGTGGCATGTAGAGAACTTGGTCTTTTGTGGTTGTGCTCTAGCTGAAACCATTCACCTGCTCCTCATTTCTCCAGGTAGATGCTTTGGAAATGTTATGTGTTTTCCTGATGGATGTTTCTTTGCAACCCTGAGTTTGCAACTGACATGGATACTGGCAAAGAGCCTGCAGATGGTTCAGGTTTTAGGACCGGTATCTGTGGGCAGTGGGAGAACCTGCTTAGTTGGCTATCTGAAAAACCAAAGTGTTTGATGGTCTGCTCAGGCTGAGGCTATTTTGCAAATGTGGAATCCCATCTCCACGATGTGGCTTTTACTTCTATGGCTAGTTCAAGAGAGCTTTTGTTGGGATTCCCAGTGTAAAATATCCCCTGCAGCATGCAGAGCAATGCAGTGTGGTTCCCTGCAGCTACTGTACCCTTGCTGTTCCTTCTCGGCTGTGAATGTGCCTCAAGGTCCTGAAGGAGTGGGACAGGATTGAGAGGGACACTGTAAACAGGATGTTCTACTCCTGATGTAGCCTGATGTCTTCTGGTGTTGGCGAGAGCTCAGGGCACTGGGGAAAGCACACAGGAGGGTGTCTTGAGTGAAGACATGCTTAAAACCAAGAGGAAAGAGAAGCAGGAGCATGGATGGATGGCGTCCAAGCAAGTTTGACCTCTGCTAGTCTCTGCTCAACATCTGAGCCACTGGGCACCGTGTCCAGAGGGACCTCCAACTCCAGAGTTGTGAGCTGACGTCATTTTAATTAAATTGTGCCTACCTGGCTAGGTTCCTGCTGGCGTAAGGGATTATTCTGAAGAGTCAGCTGGTCTGCACAGGCACCAATCTCATGGCTTGTCATGTCCTGTACAGGTTTTCCCATGATATGTTTTTCACTCCCTCATCATTGGCCGTAGCCCTGTCTTTTTCCTGCATCCCAGTGAATGAGGTGGGAAGCAGATCTGGGGAAAGGCAGGGTGAGATAAACCCCAATAAACACCCAGGCTACGGCTGTAACGCAGTTGTGCCTCAGCGTGAGGCTGGGACTGCTGTGTGAGGGCCAACCCGTGGTGGGTGAAAGCTTCTAGCCAGTTAATAAATGGATGGGATGCCTTTCCAGGCTGGGTGGCGGGAGCCGGGCAGGAATTCTTCGCGGCGATGAGTCACCTGTTTGCGGCCCGTTGGCAGACGGACCCGCTGTGCTGCCGCTCCAATCTGCAGTCCTCCCCTGTTCAGACACCATCGGCTGGAGAAACTGCTGATGCAGCCCGCAGCGTCTGAAACGCGCCGTTGCCATCTGCCTCCCTGACGGAGTTGGAACTGCTGCTTTTTTTAACCTGAGTTTGCTGAGTCTTAGTGCTAATTAAGCCGCCCTTGGAATTTGTAACGTAGAAAAACGCCTTGCTAAGTTTGGGAGGGAGTGGGGGGGGTGCTGGGGCACTGTACAGTCACAGGTTTGTTGTGGTTTTTTGTTTTTTTTTTAAAAGTGTAATTTGAGTGAAAACAGATATGAGGTAGTCTGATTTGCTTGATTTCTAAATGTGAACTCCGATAGCTTTGCCGTTTCCAAATGCAGTGAAAGCAGACATTTCTCTTGGTTGCAACCTTACCCTGTGCAACAGTTCAGCGTGTTTTCTTAGGGAAAGGAGCAGTGGGTCATGTCCTCTTGCTGGTTTGTGGGGTGGCGATGAACTGGGGGAGCCCCCATATGTGCCAATTTACAGCAGATTCTCAGTGAGATGGGTGGTCTGTGGGCATGTTCATGATGGCTTCCAGGTGAGACCTGGCTGGAGACCTGTTTCTGTCTTGGTCCCCTTTGCTGAGGAAGGAGATGAACACTTTGGGGATGCTCTGACTGAAGAGGGAGGGTGGACAAGCAGTTAGGACAGAGGGGTTTCCTTGAGCTCGGAGCAGGACAAGATGAATCCCAACCATGGTGGCTCAACGTGGTTGATCTTGGAAAACTTTTTCTATCTGAATGACCCGTGAGGGTTCAAGGGCCCACCTCTGCTCCATTTTGTCATCCCTCAGTAGGAGTCAGTGATTTGGAGTGTGGTAGGGATATTTCTAGGTTCACTGTGGTGTTGCCCCCAGTGTCAAGTGAACACTATGCTACATAGCCTTTGTTGCTTTGGAAGGAGATCATCATGTGAGGCCCATCTGGGACTTCAGGCAAGTACATTTTTTTCAAAGTGAGCAGGCTTTTTTGATCTTAGGGGTTGGATCACCTGCTTTGACCTGTAATGATCCTTGGCTCTCTGTCCCATTTCTCTAGACCTGCTGCTGCCAGTGGGCAGGAGTGTGCTTGAAACAGGGAAGGTGATTGACTTAGTCTTCTTCAGGTCTGGGTCCCTCCTGTCTGCTGTGGACATGCTGCCAAAAAATTAATCCAGTGTTATCTTCACACAAATCTTCAGCTCATAAACTGGAGTGACAATTAGATGATGCCTGGGCAGCAAACCTAGTAAGAGGCCAAGCAGAGCTGATGTTTCACCCTTGCTGACTGAGCAGCAGACTGGCGAGCTGAGACACATCCCTTCTCCAAACAGCTCTGGCATCCAGACATTTCACAGCAGCTGAAATAAATAAGCCCTTCTCCATTTTGTCCATCCAGATAGGTCCTTCCTGTGCTGGGGGAGGTATCCTGGAGCTCGCTTCCCTGGGAGAGCTGGCTGTGAGCTGCCTGTCAGTGGCTGATGTGGATTCCTGCTCCTCTCCTTGCTACTACAGCATGCAGGCAGAGGGAAGGTCCTCTGCCCCACTGAAGGCTTGAGGAGGAGAGGAACGCTCAGTCTTCAGAGCAGTCTCTTCCTCTGCCTTTTCTGGCAACACTTCTTAAGTCTTCTCTTTCTCTTTTTTTTTTTTTAAAAAAAAAAAACCAAACAAAAACCTCCTTCTGGATTTCTTTGAAGAACTCATTCTATTAGGGAATGGACTCTTAATCTTCGTCCTTCTATCTCTCTCCCTTTTGGTATCAGTCTTTGGGTTCCCCGCTGAGCCTCCCTCTTGCAATCATGACCCCGTGTTGCAAGAGAGTCTATTTTGATGTCCCTGCTTGCCTGGCATCTCAGGAGACTCAGGGAATGGGAGAACCTGGCCATTTGCTTTCCTTAGCACTTGCCTGTTTGCTTCTGTGAATCTCCTGGAAGCAGTGTGATGAAGGATGAATTGGTGGGATCAGTGGAGCTCTGTGCCCTGCTGCTTTGGGAGGGTACCCTGCTGAAATTCATTGGGGTTATCAAGGCTTGGGCTGCTGCAGAAACTAGGCTCCTTTCTGATTTAATGCTTATTTGATATTCAGATATGTATTATTAATTTGCAGCCACCAAAGAGTTGGGGGAGTGGACTTTGCCCTCCAGGACTGGGATGTTTTTGCTGTTGGGACTAATTTATTTGCACAGATGGAGTGTTGCCTCCCTGTCTGTGTCTGAGCTGCTTTCTTCAGGTGAGTAAATAGGATGGGAGAGACAGCCCATTCCCCACAATCCTTAATTGATGGATTTTGTTCTGGAGTTACATTCTGTGCTGTTGGACAAAGAAAGGGAGCCCATACAATTGCTAAGTGAAAAACTCCCATCTTGTGCTATTTTTGAGAACTTGCCTATAATTGTGCATCCCTGCTGTGGCACGTTAACTTAAACAAAACCTGCACCTGGCAGGACTATTATAAGGCAAGAAGCTGCAAATGCCTCCAACATCAACCTTCTGCAGCACCTTTTAGCTTGGCCTGTCAGCTGTTGAGTGGCAGGAGGTATCAGAGGAATGTAAACATGTTTTGCTGATGTTCTTGTGGCGGGGATTTAATATCCTTCCTTCCTTCATTTGTATTTTTGTTGTTTGTCGTCTTTTCCAGGTTTCCCTCCCACCTTCCTTTCCCATCTTTGTGTCTCTTGGGTACCAGTGGCTGTGGTCTAAGAGCCTGGAGGTCAGGGGATTACTCTAAAGGGTCTGCAAAAGTAGTCAGGCTAAGAAAACCCAGCCTGTTTTCAGGAAGCTGATGTTCATGCTGTGGTGTTGCATCTCTAGTGGGAAAATGTGTAGGGATCTACAAACAGAGAAGGGTCAAAGACGTGCTCTCATCTCTGTAGCTTCCTGTGGTGTCTGATCAAGCCTGGTAACGCAGAGAATAGCTCTATTGCAAAATTGGAAGGATATGGGCATTGTAGCCAGAAGGAACACAGAGGGTGAAGGTATTCAGGATGCCGGGAGCTTGGCTTTCTGCTTGTAATGGTTAATTCTGCTGTAAAAATCACATTCTTGGTCGCTTGGGAGTTGTGCTGCAGAAGTGTC
This sequence comes from Tringa tobata, assembly GCA_033628505.1. Classification (NCBI taxonomy): domain Eukaryota; kingdom Metazoa; phylum Chordata; class Aves; order Charadriiformes; family Scolopacidae; genus Tringa; species Tringa tobata. Next base: position 207,607 of record JAHREE010149566.1, on the reverse strand, counting down.
TCCAAAATAATAAATGGCTTTCAAACTCAGAAAGAACAAGTGTTATAGATTACACTTCTCCCCCACTTTCTTCTTTTTGTCTAAACCAAATTCATATTGCAGAACTTTAAAAATACGCAGTCTAATCTCCCTGAAACCTAAACCCATTGATCTTTCCTGTGGGGCTTCATGAATGTGTTTCATTTTTGCAGTGTAGCTGTCATCTTGAAGATCTATGATTAAAGTAAGTCTTTTTTCCCCTCAAAACCCATTTTCATCTGCTGGTGAAGCTGTGGTGAAGCATTGAATTGGTGCAAGATTCATAGCAACTTTGTATTAGGAACCAGAATTTACTAGTGCTTATTTGCCACCAAGTACCTACCTCACCGTCAGTGCTCTTGATAATGTTTAGGTTACGTGACCATAGTTGTGTGGAGGGTGAGGGGAAAGAAACACTTTTTAGGATGAAAAAATGGATTGGTTGCAGATAATATATAATATATCTTTTTTCCTAAAGCCCATCCAAACAAAATATGTTTTTGAGCTATTTTGGACTATGAGAAACGGTGGTTCTTCTGCAGAGATGTAGATAGTGTGTTATAATACTCAGTTAATGTCTTTTCCCAGTGATTCGGTCCCTGTGAACACAAGTCTTCAAGCCAGTTACATGCTGGAATGAAAAATCACTGGAGGGAGAAGCTTGGCCAGTGTGGGATGCTAAACTTCTGTAAAGTGTGTAGAGGTATATTCTACAGGGAAGGATCCCTCTTGAGGGTAGAAGAGTGGGACCATGCCACTTTGTGCTGTCAGATGTTGTCACACATACACAAGTCTGCTCATAGGTCATAAATTGGCCTGATTCATCCTTTTTCTTTCCAGGGAACTAAACAAAAGCACATACCCTAACTGCAAGAGAGGGAAATGTGTTTTTTGGAGAGTTCTTGTTCCAAGCTATGCCTTTTGGCAAGGTGCTGATCTCTGGCCACTCTGTAGCTCCTGCCATAACCGAAGCTGTGCAGGGGCTTGTTTCAGGGTGGAAGCATCAGGGGCTGGCCCGTGGGTGGCAGGGCTGGCGGGGCTGGGTAGCACGAAGGTGTACAGCATCAGCAGTACAGGAATCATCTCCCAAATGAAATTGGTGCTTTGAAGCCCACTTTATACCTTGGAGGCCTTTTGCTTTTGCAGGAAGGAGGTGGCATCAGTCTGCTCTGCATCAGAAGCTGCTTTAGAGGCTTTACTGGGAGGTGCAGTGAGGCCAAAGTTTGATGTGGGACCTCTGAACTCTTCTTATTTAGCATTTCATATGTACAATAAACTTGGTCTCAAGTTTGCACGTTTGACACTTTGCATCTGTCTAGTGTGCAGCATGGCTGTGTAAGGCTCCTGGTTAGTAACCAGTGGGGAAAGCACACAGCCCTAAGCTCAGCCTTCCAGTCTCTTGGGAAGGGGATGGGGCACTTCATCCCAATAACAGGCACACTCATGCTTGGTGGCTGCAGGGACTGTCTTCTTGTCAGAGCCTGCACTTTTAACCTCAAGGCAGAAGTTTGTTAAACTACAGATGTAGCGAAGAAGAATTTTGCTTTATTGTGCCCTCTGCTTGCTTTTCAACTGGATACTTGGATTATACAGGCGTATGAGGATTGGTACAGGACTAGAGAAGCACTAGGCAGGGCAGGGAGGACACTGGTTAAATGGATCGTAGTGATCTGTAAACGTCACCTTGCCTTCCAGGTATTTACAGAAGTAGAAATCAGAGTAAATATTTGTATTAGGATAGACCCTACCATTATGCCAGCTGATGTATGGACTTGGGAAGAGGTGATGTCATCTGCCAGTGTCATCTTGGCAGTGTAAGTGGGGATGAATGTTCCTATTTACCCTGTAGGTCTTGGGGTAGATTTATTTTTTAAATATTGTTGAATCAGTTGAATGTGTGTGGGGTGTTCGGTTTTTTCTTTTCCCCCCCTTTCAACTTTGAGATCAGTTACTTGCCCTCCAGATTAAAACCCGGCTTCCAAAACCAGAGTGAATTTATGGAGTGTGGTGCATTTTAATTAGAACGTTTAATTAGGAGAGAATTCATGAGAGTGGGTCTTGTTTTAAAACGATCAAAGATGTTAAATGAAAACAAAAGGGAAAGAAATTATGGAGAAGCATAAAAGATCATTTATTTTGGGTATCTTCTCTACCCATCAAAGGAGATCACTTTCTGTCCTGTGCTTTTTTTGTTCCAAAAATAGCTAAGGTGCTGCCTGATTTCTGCAGGTCGATGTTGATCTCCCTTTGTAATTAACGATGAAAACAAATTGCACAGTTGGGAGAGAAGTGACTGTCAGCAGGCTGCTGAAGGTAGCTCAGGTGTGTAAAATGGCTACTCCATCTCACCACTAGCTACCCTGGAAATAAAGCTGTGGATTTCTTGTTTGTGTTGAATATCTGTGTTATCACCTTGGCCTCTTGCTGATGGTCATTTTGCGTGTGTGGCAGGTTTATCTCCTGAGACTTCTGCCCATCTCTTCTCTGAGCTGTGTTAACGTCTCCTTGCTTTTGGTATCAAAACACGAGCAGCCAACGTGGGCATCATATTTTTCTGAAGGGCAGTGAAGGAAGCAAGGAGGTGGTTTTCCTGACAAACTGCTTCTGTCTTGCTGTCTCCAAGAAGGAAATCATGCTAGGTACTGATGCCAAAGTGAAAGACTAACCTGCAGGTTCGTCAAAGGGTTTGCTCTCCTGATTCCTGCTCAGGTATGTGACTTCTCAGAGATTTCCATGAAAGCTCAGCATCCCTCTGCGGACCTAAACTGTATTTTTAGTATAGAACAAGTTCTGATGTCCTCAGGAAATGAAGTCACTGACTTCACTGCATCACCCGTTTCTGCCATGGAAACAGTTGGTGAATTAATGCAAGTTTTGCACAGGTTTAACAGCCATCCTCCTCTTCAGAGTGAGGGGTGGGAGGAACATTTTCTATTAAACTCAGAATTGTTGTCTTAAGTTATTAATTCCTTGCATCCTAATGTATTTATCTCTGGCTGCAGTGAGGAGTGGAGAGCTTTGAAATCTAGCTAGCTCAAAGGATGCTTTCTGCACCAGGGAACAAAGAAGCAGCATCACTTTAGTAGGATTTAAAGGCTACTTTACATACAGTGTGCAAGCAGCATAGTGGAGCCTTGCTGCTGGTTTTGAGGCTGTGCACATCCTTGTGTCCTTTAGGAGATGCCATGTATGATATGGGTTCCATGTAAATGGAGTGTGCAGCTCCTTACGTTTCAAGCAGGTGAGGTCAGGACCACCACTGGCAGCCACCAAGCTGTCCTGGCTGCTTGGGATTGAGGCAAAATGAAGAGGTACTAGGATGGTGGCAGTGGAAGCTGTAGACCCTCCACGCCAACGTGTTCTGCTTATCTGTTTTTCACAGGTGCTACAGCAAGAAGGAGAATGTTTTGTCCTAAAAATCCAGACCCCAGGACCTGGTTTTACCAGAGAAGGATTAGATTTTGGGATATTTGTGACTCTTAAATGGTTTTTGCCCTTGGTTTGTCTCTCTTCCAGCTTTGCAGTCTATCTCCCTTGATAACCCCGGGGCACGTAGGAGCATGTTGGAGGGTGCAGCCTGTGTCCCAGTGTGAAGCACTCTTCTGCCCGCTCTTCATGGGGTGTGTGGGGGTGAGCTGCAGTGGAGGAGTGCTCATATGGCTGTGTGGCTGTGAGCACCGTCCCCTTTGGGACCTTCTCAGACCGTGTTGTGCAGTTGGCCAGGCTTTCTGAAGCTGTTCCCATCTCCAGTTCCTCGGGCTCGCTCTTGGCCAAGAAAACATCAAGTTGCTGAAACTGTAAGCCAGGATCATACTATTTATGTTGGAGGAATGGTGCAGTTTACATACATGGGCTCTTTGCAAAATCAGCTTACACTGGCTTTTAGCAGTTGAAATGAACAGCTGTAGCAAGTTAGAGATGATGAAAGAGAGTCCAGCTCAAGAGCGGTGTGCTCCTCCATCACGACCACGGGCTCTCAGTGGGCAGCAGATGTCTCCGACTGGGTTTTGCTGGGGCTTGAAGCAGAAGCAGTTTGGGACAGGGAGCTGAGCACCGGGCTCCCTGTAAGGAGCTGGGATCCTGGGGTCCTGCTGGGTTGTTTACCCGCATCCCAGCTCCAGGCCTGGCAATGAATAATAGGCAGGGACCTGCTGCCTCCATCCAGCTCATGTTGAGCAATGCTGTGGCGCTGGCTTGACGTTTCTGGCCTTGCTGGAGACCAGATCTCCTTGGCATGGGCTTCTGAGCTCTGCTATTCCCCCGTCCTCCATGATGTGTGAGCCTTGAGGTGGTCCTGCTGCCACCTCAGCCTTGCCTCCCTGCTGCAGACCCCTTGAATTGGGAGCAAATATGAGTTTCGGCTTGAAAATCCCTGGGAGCAAGTGGGGACTTGGAGGCCTGTTTGGATGTGGTGGGTGAGCTGGGTGAGATTGGGCTCATTTCTGCTCTGAACAGGTTTTGATGCACTGGTCTGGTCTGCCAGCAAGGTCTGGAGGGTGTTTGGGGCATCCCTGTCGAGGCATGGCATCTGGCAATGCGTGGGAAGGTGATGGATTTCGTGGACGATGGGAGAGCTATTAAAAAAAGACAACTGTTGGGCAGATGTGTCCTCTTTGAAGTGGCTCGAAGGGTCTGTTGGCCCTCAAAGAGGGAAACTCTCGCTAAACGCAGCTGCCTTGTCTCTCTGGGTGTGAACGGTCCCAAAACATCAGTGAGTTTTTGCAGGGAGAGCTCAAGCTCCAGCGCCCAGACCCTAAATGGGCACTGGCACTGCTGGAGGAGCCAGTTGCCTGCCACTGCTGGCTCTTCCAGTCGCCCAAGGGCTGGAGCACTTTCTCTGCTTTCCCTTCCAGCCTCAAAGCTGCTTTGGACAGGACTGATGTGCTCCTGCTTTTCTACTGACACCTTTCCCTGGCGTCAATGGATGTGTTGAGTAGGAAACTAGTTTCTCATACCTATTGGCATGTTTTCTTCATAGAAGCCGTTTCTCTGATGGGCAGCAGTGTTTGTAGAGAGCAGGCTGGCTGGGGTCTGGAAATAAGCGTTTTTTAAGGCAGTGAGGGAAGGAAGATGTTGCAAATATGATTAATGGCAGTGGGTGTGCAACTTAAAACTTCTTTTTGTTGTTATTTGATCTTTCTCCTGCAAACTCAGCAGCTGACTTCTGCAGAAGATAAACACATGGGAGGAGAACGGAGAGAGGCTCTTTGGTCTTCAAAAGCAATTAAATGTTGAACGTCTGACTTGAGACATCTTGAAGAGGCCCAGATTTCAGCAGGAGGGTGTTCATCCTTTTCTTTAAAGCAGACCCCATTTAAGGGCTCTCAGATGGACAGCAGCAGTTGCAAGTCACTTGGGCAGAGAATGATTTCTTATAGCAGGGGCTGGGTGGAGCTGGGCTGGTCAAAGGCAGCTCACGTCAAGGCTACGTTCTATCATATAATCTATATTTTGGTTGTGTTTTGCATTCATTGCTCTTGTTTTAAAATAGCTTGAAATATAGCTGATGTTGATCGAAGTTGATGGGTGTGATCAGAGGTTTGGGTCCAGGTGACCGTGAGGAGATGTTCTTGGTGCCATGAGGTTTCTGAGAAGGTGGAAACGCTGAGGGAGTCAATGGGTCGTGTTTTTCTGGCACGCAGATGAGTCTGGCTACCAGTGGTTTTGTAGCACTGAACTGGCAAGGGTCAGCTCCCAGAGGACAGGGGCTACTGCTGGTGAGCTGCTGTTTGAGCTGTTCCCAGAGGCAGCCCTGGATGAAAGTTTGGCATTCCTTTAAAACACTAGGTGGCTGCTGCATGCTGATGTGGCTGGCAAGAAGTAAGCACAGGCCAGAAGATCTCTCTGCTTGGCTGGACCCAGTTCCTGATAGCATGACCTGGCCAGAGAAGCTCTCCGTCCATGCAGGCTTCTACTGGCTGTTCACTGTTTCTGAAAGGGGTCCTCTCATGTCTTATGCTGCCCCACTTTGTGGTAATCCCTTGTTGTTTAGCCTAATTTGAAAAGGTGTCTGAAACGACTGAATAAAGCAGTGACTGAGTCAGTCAGTTGCATCTCAGTGTGGGAAGGACAGCCTGGAAATCATCTGAAGGGACATGGAAATAGTTCTTGTTCGGTCACTTTCATGTGTGAGGAAGGTGAATGAAGTCCAGGCTGCTGCATTCCACAAGACCCTCTGCCCTCCGGTGCCCATGCAAGAAAAAAAGTCTTGAATTCAGTCAAAGCTGAGGAACTGGGCAATGTTTAGGCAGAAGCTCGGTGCAGACTCTTGTTCCTGGTCCAAAGAACATGGTATCTGCTTCTGAACACAGCCAGGGGCGAATTGTCTAGGATCCAAGTCGGAGGCAGAACAGCAGGGCCTCTCACCAGTGCCAGTGAACTTTTGATATGCTTACTGGCTGAATCCCACATTTGGAAGGTAAATCCTGGGGGAAAATTGCATCTATTACCCAAGCAAATGCTGTTTGAAAGGGTTTCCTCTTGCCTGCTGTTTGCCATCTAAAAGTTATCTGTCTTTTTCAGTATAGTCATCCAAGATCTCTATTAGTCACTGGAGAGACCATTGATGCTAACCCGTCTTTTGGGGTACGTAGGTGATTTTCTTGCAGTTGATGGTAGAGGAGCTTTGTCCACTGGCATAGACCCTCAGCGGGTAGGAGATGAATCCCACCATCAGCCATGTGAGTGGGAAATAGACTTCTCCATTTTGGAGTGGATTTATTTAAATTGACCCAGCGTTCCCATAGAGTTCTTCCTGCTGGTTGTCACCCTGAAACTGGAGGAGATGGCCCTCCTATATAAGGACAATGGAGGCCAGTTGAATCTATTGGTCGTATGCCCTGTAACACATGAGCATTAGGAGGAGTGAACCTTGAGAGCATACAGTCTTGGAGAGGTAGGGGAATGTGCTGGGAAATCTGGAGGAAGAAAGGGGTGACTTATTCTTTTGGGAACACTTTCTGTCTCCCCACATCTGTTACTGTGCCTTCTCCTGCCTTTTCTCCTCCAAATTTGTACTTTGTCATTAAAACCAGGAAAGAAAAATCCCAATATGCATATGACATTTTACAAAAGTGCTCTCTGTGCTCTTAAAATCCAATAGTTTCACTGCACAGCATTCATCTGTAATCAATTAGAAGGCTTTCTGATCAACAGAAGCTGGAGGTTCTGCTCCCTGGAGCTTAGCACTCCGCATGAGGAGGTGGGATTGCCTGGCACTTAGTCTGCTTTCACCTGAAGAAGGAAATTGAAACAACAATGAATGAAACTCAGTGAGGCAGAATGAGATCAAAAAGCTCCAAACTTGCTTGTTAGCCCTATTCCAGCCCCATTTCAGTGGTGTTAAACCAGATGGTCCAGATGCAGCTTCCAGCTCAGGAAGTCCTGAAGCCGCTTCTTGCCAGAAGCGGGGAAGAAGTTCTCACTGTGTCTTCTCTAGGGGTGGTCAGCCTCTGACAGAGACAAGATAGAGGTGCAAGCTGTGGTCCGGTGCAGACTGGCTCCTCACTTTGGGGTGCTCTGGGGTGTGCTGCCAGTGGTAGGATTGAGACCAGGGGCGCCTAAGTGAACCTAGCCTAATTTCCCCCCCAGACCCATGAGCTGCTCACCTCTCCCCCCTGAAACCAGCCCAGTGTTGCGCAGATGCCTGATAAAATACCTAGGGGAGCAAAACATTCTGGGGACAAATCTTTGCTTTTGCGCTGCCTGGAGTCTGCTCTGGCTCCTCTGCAGTGTGAGGACTTCCACAAAGGTCTTCCTTTTCAGTGGTCCCATGGGCTTTGGAGAAGGCAGTGACTTGGTGAAGGGGGGGAAGGGAAAGAAAGCTTAAGCTAAGTACTAGGAGGAAAAGAAATATCTCTGAGTGGGGATAAATGATCCGAGTGTTTGACTTCTTAAAAAGAGGGACTGAAACCTGCTGAGACATCAAAAACTAGGTTGGGCCAAAACTGGGACATGATCATGCAAAGAGGGATCAGTCCTGGATGTTCTTGGCCACTGATGCAGGTCTCTTCGCTCCATGCTCTTGGGAGAGCTGGCTCCGTAGGAAACCTGTCCCAAGGCTGGCTTCAGCTTCACCGCAATTAAGAGCAGCAGCAGAAGCATCATCCTGTCCAGTGGCCCGGGCGTCGGGATGTTTCCCTCCTTGGAGGGGGGCAGGGGCATAAAAATTAGAAATAAAAGGCAGAAGGGCTTTCGAGAGGGTAATAGAGTGTAAGATGGAGTATTAAGCCCACCTCCAACCATAATTAAACCTGCAGTTGGAGGGTCTGTCACATTGCTTCAGACCCTTGGAAAAAAAAAATACTCAGTTGCTAGCTTCATTAGTAATTAAATGTCCAATTACTGTATGTAATGTTTCTGCTTTGCTGAACTCCACAACTGCATTCATAAACAGCCCTAAGGAAGGCCTCTAATCTGTGCCATTGTTCTTCAAGTGGTTTGCACATGCAGAAAAAGAAAAGAAAAATCAGGCAGACATTTATAATATGGAAAGGAAAGGGGGAAGGGGTGGGAAGAGGAGGAAATCAAATCAGCGTCTTCCACCTCCTTCCCCCCCCCCATGAGGTAGGATCTCTGCCAAGCCCACAGAGAAGCCCTCAGGCCCCTCGAGCATGCAAATGTAATTTTCTATCCAGACAACACACTATTTTTTTTTCCTTTTTTTTTTTTTATAAAATGGAAGTCCACCCCCCACCCCCTAGAAAACCTCCTCAAATCCCTGAATGCACAACAGAAGCAAGGAGAAAATTACAATGAAAGGAGGAGAGACAGGAGGGGGAAAATAAAGCAGCAGCAGCCCACAAACAGAAGGAGAGATGGAGGGAGAATTGAGATGAATATGCAGTGTCCAGAGTTTAAATAGACATAAAAGATAATGAAGGTGGGGAAGGGGGGAGGAGGGAGGGGAGATTGTAATCAAACAAAATGATTTTGGTCCTCTTCAATCATCCCTGGTTTGCAGGCTGTCATTTTATACAAATTAGAGCCGGGGTAATTTTATGAATATTCACTGGGATTGAAATCACGTTCATTAAAGGGAAGGCACCCTTCTCGGGGCCCACTGCGCCGCTCTGGCTTTTGTTCGCCTGGAACAACAGGAAAGCCACTTGCGCGGTGGATGAGCGCTGGATCTGTGCCCCCCTCCCCTCCTCGCCCCTGGGGGGCTGGGGTCCTGGGTGGATGCTGGAGGAGGCTGGGTGCTCCAAGGGATGGGTTCACCCCCTAGGGCTGGTGGCCCTCGTCTTTGGGGGGAGAAGCAGAGGAGCGGGTGGAAATGCCCTTCTGGGGGATAAGAGCCGTAGCCTGGGAATTGGCTCTTTGCCTTGTCTGCAAGGGGGGGGGGGGGAGAACTGCAAGTGCTGTAGTCTTTAATTTCCAGGCAAGCCCTTATTGAACCAGTAATAGCTCGAAACCATTCGGGGTGAAATAATTGCCACGTTTTTACATTATTATTATTTTTTTTTTTTCCCCTTCAAGCCTGGCTGCCGAATTGAATTCTTCTTCCTGCTCGAGAGAGTCCAACCCAGGTCTGCGTTGCACATGTCTGGCACCACGCTGGGGACGGTTCCTCTCATACATAACCAATCAAAGATGTATTCAGGGCCGTTGTGAGGAAACCGGGGATGATTATAAATTGAGAGATCCAAGCCTTTTGCTGACTGCTCACCCTCGCATATTATGAAATTTCTCTTAGAAGGGCAGACAAAGCCTTTTGAGCCCGTGTGTGGTGATGGCCTCGCTTGGATGTCTGGCTTTAACTGCTGCACAATGTCAGCCTCTCCTTTCCGGGGAAAAAAAAAAAAAGGCAAACGTATCCTATTGTCGCATGTCAAGTACCCAAACTCCGCCATTCAGCAGCCTGGTGATGGCTGTAACCCATCCTTGGGTTGTCACGGTAATGCAAGGAGATCGCTCTGCCACTTGGTAGCCGCTGGCAGGAGGAAGGCGAAGCTGACCTATAGAAGAAATGTTCATTTAAATATTTGATTGCGTCTTAGCCCGGCAGTGGGATGGCTTGTCCCTTCTCCAGGACAGCTGGGCTGCAAGCGAAATCGAGGTAACTGGGTGTCAGGTTTGGTTATCATTGGTGAAGCCATCTGTAAGAAATCGCAGTGTTGTGCTGGGGTCACCCAGGGAAGGAGATGTGATGGCTAGGGGGGGTTGGAACCATTTTTCTGCTGCTCGTGGGAGCAGGTTCTCCATCAACTTGGGCACTGGTGGTGCTGTGTATCTGTGTGCCAAACCCAGGTGAGAGCAAGGTGGGGACAAAAAGCATTTTTTTTCTTTCTAGAGCTTATGTATCTTTTTTTTCTCTTTAGAGCTAAAAAAAAGATTAATTCAAATGTGAGGCAACCAGCCCTGCCAATGCAACGCTCACACAGGTAGTCAGAGCCTAGCTTGAACCTTACAATAAGAACAGCTAATTTAACCTACCTAACCAAAGGGAATGTTTGGTTTTTGTTTTGTTTTGTTTTGTTTTGTTTTCTGAATGTGGGAACATCACTGGGGCAGAGTGCAGAAAAGTGGTTGCACATGTAGTGGCAGAAGTTTCCTTCTGGAGTCAGAGTGACTGTAGCATCTGCCTGCACTGTGGAGGGTCCTGCCGTCTCCAGATGATAAACCAAGCGCAAAGGGCTGGCAAATATTCCCTTGGTTTAGTCAACATTTTCCCAGTGCTCAGCTGAGGCCACAGGGGTTTGATCCAGTAGCATTGACTCTACCAAACCAGCCCTGGTAGAGCACGGTGTTGAGTTCTGCTCCCAGAAGTGATTGTGTGTTGGACCGGGGCATCGTCTCGGGTCCCTCTGCCTGCTGCTTGGCCAAGTAAAACTTGGCTTTCCTTCTTCTGTTGGTCCTTTCCAAATCTTCCCGTTCCCACCAGTGCAGTGGTTGTTTCCCAGCATGGTGCTATTAATGGCAGGGCTGGTCAGGTCATCTCCACCATGAAAGGAGGCCATGTGTATGCTCCTCATCAGAGCTGCAACGCTACTTCTGGCTGCCCTAATTCAACACAGCCTCATATACAAGTAATCCTTCCAGGCTTTGATGTGGGAGGTGGCGTGTGCTTTTCAGGGTTGTTGGGCCATGTGGTTTCTAGCTTAGCACCCTTTCTGGGGGGCCCTGTCCATTGGGTGCTTAGAGGCGTCCTCGGCTTCCTGCAGGCCTGATGTAGAACAGTAGAGCTGTTTGTGTGTTTTTTTTATCCAGGCTTTTCCTGTTCTGGCAACGTTTTGTCTTTGAAACACATCCCAAACCCCCCAGACAGCTCCCCCTTGAACTGCGAGGTGCTAGGGGTTGGGCTTAGGGAGCTGGGTAGAATCACAGGCTCCCTGTGGTGTCAGGGGCAAAGAAGAAGAGTGGGCTGATGATGGCTTTAAGACATGGGGTGAAATGGTTCCCTGTCTGTTGTTGTTATCCTTGTTGCTTGGGTTGGTGCATGTGTGCTGGCCAGACCCCACAGCCCAAATGAACTGGAGCCAATATTCTCCCCTGTGTGATGGGGATCCCCAGGGACCTGTGGGTGGGTGTGAAGCTGAGGTTCTTATAAGGGGGAAGGATGTACCTTATAGGCAGCCAGGCGGCAGCAGCATCTCTACTCTCAGATGATCTTCTCCTTGGTGTGTGTGTGTTGCCTGGCTCTTCTTGGGCTTTTCCACCACAAATAACTTTGCCAGCCAGGCTGGGCTGGTTTTCTTCTCATTTGGATCCAGGATCAGTAAAACCTCTGAAGTGCATTTGAGCTTCTAGAGACTATGATAAACGTTTTTTTGTCTGCCAGGATGTATCAGTGTTTCCTCACCAGCACATCCAGGCTTCAACCTGGAGCTGTAGGATCTAGGTTGCTTTTGGCTCACCTAAATTGGAGACATGGAAGGATTTCTTGAGTTGGGGTAGAGAAGGGACTCTTTGTTAGGTCTGTGCTGGGAAGCCTTTTTATGTCTCCATGTAGGGAAGCAGAAATGTTCTTTTTTATTTTTTTTTTCCTTTGAGCTCAGCGCTTGTTTGTCATTGTCCTAGTTTTTGAGCAAAGCTAAGAAGAAAAGTTCTCAAATGGTTCAATATTTTGTTATGATACCAGGAATGAGGAGTCTTTCCAACAGAAAAGATAATCCCTTGTCTCATTAAGGTTATGACTTTAAAACTCCTGCTGGCCATTTTCTGTGGAGACCGTTTTCTGAGGCAGCTTCTTGGGTTTTGAATGGTTTCATCCCTCAGCGCTTCTTTTGAGTGGAAAGTTTAAAGATGCGTCATCTTGCTTGAGCAGGATGATAAACTGTAAAGCAAATCTGAAGAGCCTTAGAAAAGGGCTGTACAAAATGCAGATGTAGGGGATTAGGAAACAGAACTGCACTACATCCAGTGATAAGTGAGGTCGAACTCAGCAATTTCTGAGCTATTGCACCAGGGAGGAGCAGGGAAGGATTGCTTTTTTGGCTCACAGAGAAGTATCTAGCGTTGGCTTGCGCCTTGGGTGCTGCACTTGGTCTTGGTGGTCAGCAGCCTTACCCTGTAAGGGTTGGGGGCAGCAGGGAGGGGAATCACATAGCAGTGTGTTGGTGGGAGCTGTAATCTCGTCAGCTGTTAACCAGACAGGGCAGAGCAATAAAAACATCCCACTGGTTTTATCAAGTGTTGCATGCTCCAAAATAGTTGGCATTTCCATTGATGAAATATGGCTGCTGGCAGCTGTCTATTGCTGGTGTTCAGGAGATACAAAAGGAGAGGAGGGAATTCTGAACAAGAATGATGCTTTCAGGTAAGGAAAAGCCAATGTGCAGCAAGCAAGGAGTGTACCCAAGCTGTCAGTCTTGAAGGTCAGAGAGCCCCAAACCAAAACTTGAAAGTATGGCTATGAGCAGTGGCTAAGAGAAAATCAGCTCCTGACTGGACACGGGACCTCCTGGAGGCGGGGAGGCAGGTAGGGAAGCCCTGGCCTATGGCTTTCATCTGTTAGTCCTCTGATTTCTTTTTCTCCCATCTCTCTTGGCCTAATCAGGGCTCAAAGTTTTGCAGTTTCCCCAGGGCTCAAGTTGCTCCCTCCTGGCTGGTGGCACCGCACACCTTGAGTTTGTTCCTGGAGGGCCTGCCTTGCTTTTGTACTGCAGATCATCACCTGCCTGAGCAGCTTTGCAAGGTTTTTGTTTTGCTCAGAAAGCAAGCTCCTGTTGAATATTCATCCCCAGCCTCTAGCTCAGGGTTTCCTGCACAGCCCTTTCCCAGTGGGATGACTTCCGTGCCTTCTCCTTTGGCTTGCTCATCTTGCTGGAGAAGCAAAGCTGCCGTCAGTCCCTTGTGCGCTGGGGTAAGATCTGTTGATGTATCCTGAGGCTAAAGTTACTTTCTGTTTCCGAGTAGTTCCCAGGGCACAGATTACAAGTGCTATGATAAAAACGTTGAGTCGGATGTCTTTATTTCGTTTTTTTTCTCCTGTGATCAGGTCTTTCATCGCTTGCCTCTTGCTAACCACAGAGCTCTGAGAATTGGGCGGATTTCAGAATTTCCATCTACCCCAAAAGCTGTGTAAATTTAGTCCAGTGCGGTGTTTGCCGTTGGCCCAGCCTCATGAAGCTTAAAGCTCTCCAGCTTCCCTTGACTTAGGGGAGGAGCTGTAGGCTCTCCATCTTGCTGGAGCTTGTTGGTGGACCAGAGCAGCTTCCAGATCTGCTTTTTGCTTGAGATGAGCCTGTATTTACATTGACTTCAGGCAAGATCAGAGTTGCAGCACTTTGATGCTTTTCCCCTCCTAGCACCTCTTGCACTCGTTGCTGTACCGCGCGATGAGAATACATCTTGAGTGTACAAAAGAGATGGTGTGAACAAGCTCCAGGGGCAGCACAGCTCTGTGAAATAGTTTCATTGTAGGTGTAAAGGTGACAAAAGGGACCGTTACACTCTCTTAAGAAGCTGCTGTTTCTTCTCTGTCAAGGAAAGTGTCTTCCAGGAGGCCTGGGGGAGTGGAGGCTGGTCTCTTGAGTGATACACAGGATGTCTTCTTGCTTAGGATGCCTAGGGTGCAAAGATCCCTGCATGCCCCATCCTGTTTCTGCCAGCTGTGTCCCACCAAGGTGGGAAGCCATGGATGTGGGTCTCCTTTCCATCTCCAGCTTCTTGTGGGAAGGCACAGGGAATCCCGTAAGATTGTTCTGCTGGATCTCTTTTGCCGTTTCTTTCTCCTAGTTTCCTTTCCGAAGACTGTCCAAAACCATGAATATTTTGTGATGGACTGTGAAGGACTTGAGATTGAAAGCTGTAAAATGCACATCAGCTGCTCAATAAACGTCAGAGATGCTGTGCAGAAGCACGGCTACTTGAGTTTAGCCAGTTCTGTATATCAAGTGATCCCTGCAGATTTATTAGATGTTTCAAAATGGATTTGAAATAACTGGATTTAGTGTTTCTGGCGATTCCTTGAACCGTCTTGTTTTTCAGCCAACTTGCATAAATGTGCCAGTCATGGACTGCGGTGTATCAGCCAACTTAGCAAATGGTTTTATTTATAGCTGAAAGAGTAAAGCCAAGGAGTATAAATCCTGAAAAAAGTATAAACTGTATCGTGGAAATAATAAACTTCAAATTCATGGAATTTCTAATGTTCCACTGATGGCTAAAAAATCTGTTTAATGGCCGCTGAGTGATATTTGGCTGCAAAGCAGAAACCCCAAAGTTGTCTTAACTCAACAGTGATATTTTTTAGTGTTTCTTTATGTGCTGGCGCTGAGTCTCTTTGCTGAATGATGGAAAGTTGACCTTCTCTGCAGCATTTCTGCAGCGACCAGATAAGATTTCAGATCACAGCTTTGCTTTTTCTGTTGATGATCTATGGCTGTAGCTGTTAGATGTCAGGCTGTTTATCTGGAGGATCGGTTGTGTGCCTGGCTGACTTTGGGGGTGTGAAAGATGCTCAGTGCTGAAAGCAAATGCAGGGGAAGGAACCGATGATTGGAGAGTGGATCCTGTGCTTTCAGGGCACCGCTGGCCAGCCGGAGGAGGTCCAGCCACATCTTCAGAGATACCACTATGTGTTGGACCTTGAGAGGTAAGAAGATCTGAATCATTGAAGAGTCATCCTCCTCGTTAATGTCTCCTCTCCATTGAAATTGCTAATGGCAGTGTATTTTTAAGCTGGTGAATGTTCTATTTTTTTTTAGAGGTGATTCATTAAAGTTTAAGGACCTGATTGCACATCCTTTCCACCTAGGTCAGTGTCAGGGCAAATGTGTTGCAGGGGAATCCTTGCTACATGGATTATTTATGTGGGAATGTGTGTTCATTCAACAGCTGTGGGTTGGCAAATTTCCATGTAGGTCTGTTGTCTTGGGTGGTGTTGGTCAGGGATGATTTGCAACCCAGTCTGAGCTTGGGGTTGGTGGTATGGAGAGAATGGTGACAGCAGAAACCATTAAAACTTCATGGTCCCCAAGGCATGGGGTTGCAGCCTGATAATGTTTTGAAAATGTGGGTGCTGCTTTGTGACTGAAGTGAGCTTGGGGTGCTTGTGTGGCCGTTGCTCCAGCCCAGCTGGCCAGCATTGACGTATTCCTTGGTGGCCGTGGTGTATCCACGCTTACTGTATCTGCAGGTGGTGGCTGAGTCGCCTACCTGACTGTGGGGTCCCTCATGGTTGGATCCAGGCAAGAGCTCTCCCAGTGTGCCAGGGTCATTCTTCTTGGCTGTTCATCTCTTCTTGTGCTTTGTCAGCCTGGACCGGCCGGGCATTTTGTGCATGTGGCTGCAACTTCCCACTTGAGAGATGTTCTCTAAAAACCTAGTTCTGTTTTATTTATTTAATTCTCTTTAATTTATTTTAGGGCTGAGTTCAGCTAAGCAAGTTTGAAGTTTCTCCGAGTTCTGGTGATTGACATTGTGTTTGAACACCGCATTCAAAGCTAATGCTTCTTGCAGATGCTGAGATAAGTATCTGTAAATCTTTGCATTTACTGTTATCCCCAATTTTCTTGTGCAGTGCCTGCTGTCACCGTATAAGGGTATTTATCCTGCACGTAATCTGATTGGAAAATAAGGCTTTGAAACAGAAAGGAAAATACACATTTCAGGTGGTGTTAGAAATGTCAGTTGTGGATGCTTAAACAGTCCTGATTGCCTCCAGGCTTTGGGGCATTTGGGTTTTCAGCCCCCTATTGTTAGATCTAAAGCTGCTTATTGGAGTCCGAACAGGTTAGAAAGACATCTTGTTCTTCAGATCCTCAGAAGTCTGCCTCTCCCCCACTGCGGGGGATGGCCTTCTTACATCCCAGCCAGTCAAGTTTTAACCCTTGGCTTAGACGGCGCAGGGCCGAACAAAGAACCTCTGCTTTCAGATGGAGCAGAATAAAAAGCTATTATTTCATAATAATACTCTGCTCTTCCCCTCCAAGGATTTGCTAAGGACTTTACAAATATTAAGGCTTGGGCAGTCACCCCTGTGACTGGGAGCTGGAGAAGAGGCTGTGTGTGGGCATCTGAAGGGTTGAACGTGGGGTGTAACCTCTGCACTGGGGTGGTTTCAAGCCTTGAGGTCCCCTGTAAACTTCATACCTATTAAGAGGCCAAGGTGTGGCAGGACAATGAGGGCATTCAGGGTGAGAAGAGCCTCCTGTTTTGTGTTGCTTTGTACCCATTTCTTAGCTTTGTTCCACCTCCTTGGCCCTTTTGCCAGTTCTTGTTGGGTCTTATGTTGGGCTGGTAGCTGTTGGATCAAGGATGCTCTCTGCTCAGTCTAGATGGATTCCTTCATGCCATCCCTCAAGCAAGGGAGGGGGGAAATGTTCACTGTTGGACTAGACACCACTGGGGGAGTGGGGGTTGAGTGTAGAAATCCAGCTGATGTTTCCTAGGCTGGTTATACCCAACACTCTGCCTCTGCTACCATCACAACATTAGGTGGGTGCTGGGGTGGAATTGAGCTGTCTTTGTATAGAGGCAGGTACTTGCAGCCCCATGTCCCAGTGATGGGAGGAGAGATGAGGGAACAGGAGGTCTTCCCTCTACTAGCTGGACCCATTACTGAGTGGGTTAGACCCCATCTCAAGTTAAAGATGGGAATTCCTCTTACCAGTGAGATCAAAAGTCCTTGCTCTTTCATTTGTCCTTTCCTGCCTCTGTGCTCTTCTAGGGCACAAACAGGAGCTGGTTTAGGTTGTGGGTTTTTCTTCCCCTGCCTCCTCTTCAACTCTTCCTTAAAATCGGTACCCCCAGGGATGCTGTGTACTCTCAGGTCAGTGTCTGGCACTTTCTGCCCAGCCTGGGGCCGGCTGTCACTGGTGATGAGCAGCAGCGGGTGAGGGATGCAGAGGAGCTGCTGTTCCTGTGGATGCGGGTACCACTGCAGAGGGGGCATGTGGCACTGCCCTCTTTGACCGTGCATTGTCCCTCTGAAAAAGCTGCCTCTGGCCCGCATCCCAAACGGGTGAAAGGATCAGGGGCCATTTTCTCCCTCAAACAGTGACAATAAGTCTCTTTCCTTTGCAGGAACAATTAGTTTCTTTCCTTTGTCAGAAGTTTGGTTGGAATGGGCTGACCTCCCTTCGTGGAAGGAGAGCCCTTGTCTCTTGTGTCCCTGAGAGAAGCCGCAGCATGGACCGTTTATGGTTTTTCCTTTTAACACAGTGACGGCGGCTTTGTTTTCTACATTTAGTTTGCATCTAAGACCAGGACATGGCTCATGCTGTGTCCCTGATCCAGTGTTTAAAGCTTTGCTGTGATTTAAGTTTGGCCTGGGCCCTGCAGGGTTTAGCTTAATTTTTAAAGCTCTCAATGTGAATAATTCCTCACTGAATGCAGATCGCAAGAGGGGATATTGATTTAAAGCTTTAAAGCTGGTGGTTATGGATTAAAAAAAAAAAAAAGGGAAGGAAAGAAGGAGATTTACTGTAGTCAGAGCTGGTTGCCTAAATGTTAGTCCCTTACAGACAGGCTTTTGCTGAGCGAGGTGTGGGAGCAGCAAGGGAGCCTGGTGAATTTTAGCTTTAAATTGTTGGCTGCTGAGAATCAGCCCTGGGACACACTCGATTGCAGTTCCTCGTGCCAGGGGAGCATTTGCTGTAACTCCTTGGCCTGGACTTTGAGCAGGTACAGACATTGCTGGGGGGTTGCAGAAGCTGACCCCAGGCCCTTCCCCAGGCATGGGGGACTGGGGGGGAGGATTTGCTGGGTCGGGGTGATGCTGTTATATGTCCACATGTAGAGGTCTAGCTGGGGCAGCAGTTGGGGAGCAGTCAGCAGAACAGGGGTGTAGGGGCTCAAAGAGAAAACGGGAGGGAAAGGAAGCTTTGGTAGAGAAGATGCTGCATAAGACAGGGAGTATGTCCAGTTAGCAGGGAAGGCTCTGAGGTCACTAATGCTGGTTATTTGGATTTCAAAGAGGATCCTATTAGCCACTGTGGCGGAGAACCATTAATCAGTGGGGCGGGAGGCAGGAGCTCAGGCTGGCCGGAGAAATCAGTTTCCAGTGTCCTTGATGTCCTGCCGGGCTGGCGCTGCAAAGCTTCCTGCACAATGATGGGTTTGTCTCGGACGAGATGCTTCCAGCCAGAGGCACTGGGCAGGATGGGGAATACCGAACCCCTCTGCCTGTGATCGGTGGGGGGATACAAGGACATTGTGTCCCTTTGCTGCTGCTGTCTTGGAGGAGCTCAGTAACACCTCCCACTTCCTAATGGGTACAAAAAGTGTATTACTTACCTTTGGCAAGTGCCCTGTAAAAAGTTTATTGCTTCGCTATCCCATAAGCACTAAATGGGATTTGGAAGAGGGTTTGGGGAAAAAAGCCCAATGTTTCCAGGTGTGACTATTTGTGATCCCTTGGAAATATTATCTCTGGCCTGCCTTTTTGTTCCAATTGGGAGTTTTCACATGTGCCCAGCAGCCATTTCTAAAGCAGCTTTAAGCAGAAGATGCAAAGTCACACTGATAGTTTGTGAATTGGACTTATACAACAGCCTTGTTCTCCAGGCCTGGTGCTAGAATGGCTTTAAAAAAACCTCTGAAAGAAGCCTGTGACTGGTTGGAAGAGCCATTTGCTATAGAAAGATAACGCAAAAAGAGACTCGTGCATTGTCAGAGATGGGGTCAGAGAAAGGTTGCTTAGACAAATTTAAGATATGGACATGGTAGTTGAATTGGCAGCAAAATGAGTTTTGCAGTTTTTTCCCCAAAGAAAGTGGCTGAAACCTCCTTGCTTGCAATATTTAAATTTTTGCCAAAAACTGTTTATCTGGGATTTGATCTGATGCTTCCTTTTTATTTAAATCCTCCAATTGCCCTTAGAAGATATTTACCAACAGTTGTTGCATCTGAACTCCAGAAACCCCACTCATTTCTTCTTCTGTATTTAGATTTAACCCTGTGGTTTGACCCATTCAGATGCTGTCGGGATGGATAAGCAGAGCTTTAAAAAAGGGGCAATAGAAATGGTCTTGTTTACAAATAATGGCCATCACTCTGAGAAACTTGATTAAGATCAGCAAGATCAAGTCTCTGGCTGGACTGAATATGCTTAAAATCCCTAAATGTCTGGCTTTTTTGTCTGCAGGACGGATTTATAAGAAAAAGGAGAACCCAAGCCTACTATTTCAACACTCGTGGAATTCATGAGTAGAGCTGGGTTTCAGAGACTCCGCTGTCTCGTTTTGGCTAGATCCTTAAAATGGAAAGCTGGAGATTAACATGGTAGGGCTGGGGTCATCTCGTTGCAGAATATATAGTCTCACACACACACAAGATCTTTTTCTTCAGACATCCCTTCTGGTTGCGATGTTTGAGCCTCTGCTTTGCTCCCTGGCTAAGAGCAGCGTTAATCATAGGACTGGAATTTGTGACTTAACTGAAGAGGCGTTTTAATGCTTTTCCTGTCATCGATCAGCGGGCTGGAAGCCACTGTCTCAGTAGTGTTGTCACGTTGACCTCTGTGATGGTGCTTGATGGGATCCCATCCTTCTGGGTGCCTCCCAGCCTGGGAATGCTTTCTAGTGTGCCCGCCTTTCCCTTTTGGAGAGGATGCTCTGAACTTGGACCCTCCAAAGACAGAGAAGGGGCTTTTTGTGCAGCCTGCAAAGGGCTCTTCTGTCTGCAACAGGGCATGGCGAGAGACCTTCCCTCTGAATCTGTACTACTAGAACAAAAAAAAGGCCTTGCATCAGAACTTGCTATTTATATTTCTAGCTCTGAGACTCCTCAGTTGCATTATTAATGAAGCGTTTACCAATTAAGATAGATGAGTCTGCTCTTGAGGGTGTTTGTTAAGGTAAGGTACCTTATTAGCATATCTGATAGATACGGTGCCAGGTGCTGATTAAAACCTTGTCAACTCCCCAGGGACAGAAGTCTCGAGGAAATAAGGTGGAGAAAGTTGTCCCGTTTCCTGGCTTTGGCCATGCTGGAGCAGGAAGGGGAGCTCAGCATCCCTCCCCAAAGGCACATCCCGGACCTCGTGAGCAGCTTGAAGCAGGCACGGGGAGGAAATTAATCAGCCTGGATCAGAAATTCCAATAGCTGGAGCGATGCAAGTGTGATTAATGCTCCTGAACGCAAGAGGTGGAAAGAGGCTGGGTTTGCTGCTCTTGCAAGGCTAGCAGTCTGTCAGGCGAGGAATTTGTTTCTGACGTTGACCCTGTGGATTTCGGAGGTCTGGAATTGATGGTTGCCTACATTATAGCGTTTCGGCAGCTTGCTAAATTAGGTTTGCAGGCAAAACGATGCTGCGAGGTGCAGTCAGCCCACATATGAAACCAATTTCCCTTTGAAATAACACTAAGGAGGGCGACCAGAAGAGAAACGAGATCATCTTTAGGTCTCTCGTGACCTACAAGAGTCGAGAAGTGTGTATTCACTTTCCATATTTATTATAATACGGCAAAGGAACTATATTGTAGGCTTTAATGATCTGCATGTGAAGAGCATCTTAAAATAGACTTAAGATCTCCTTGGAACATACATATGTGTTTATAATTTTATGGCTATAAAAATATATATTTACTGAATACACATACTTTGTTTCTCCATCTGCTAAATATAGTCATGTATGAAAGCTATATGAAAAAAAAATGTAATTTTCCCCTAAATTATCCTTCTGTCAGTCTGCTTCAATTTCAGCGTCAGCAGAGGCGAGGGGTGAGTTGAGATGGGCGCTGTCGTGCTGCCGAGCGGGTGTCTGGAAGCAGTTTGCCTGAGGACCGGGATTACTGGAGGCAGGGTTGGTGGCACCAGCCATTATGAAGATTTACCCAACAGTTCACAAGATAAGACCCTGTTTTCAGTTTTGCTTGTAATTTTGTCAGGGTTTTAACCATCCATGCTTTCAATTTGTATCAAACTGATCTTAGGGGTTAAAAAAAAAAAAGAGTATAAAATGGTCCTGCCATTTTGGAGTATAAGCTTGGAGAAAAATGCTGGTTTTGCCCTGGCGAAGAAAGCCAAGGAGCTTTTCTTGGAGCTTGCTGTGAAGCTCAGTGCGAGAGGAAGGGGGAGGAGGTGCCCATTTTGCGAGTCGTCTTTACCATCGCTCTGCGAATGTGGCCAAACCCATGAAAAGTTGGAATTTGCATGCGCTCAGCAGACACTTCTTTGATTCCAATGGCTGGTAATTGCCCGAGTTCCTTCACAATGGACAAGGCTCCTTCCCACATGGCTCCCTGGGGAGGCAGGGCTGGACACTGGCCATCCCCAGCCAGTGACTCCCTGGGGCTAGCTGCACCAGAGCAGGCTGTTCCTCTAAAAGCTGATTTGGGGAGCAGACATGGAATGGGGAGCTTTTCCTTAATCACAACTGGGCAGCCAGGTGGGACTAGGGCTGGCAGGGAACACAAAAAGATAGAGATACTCTAGAGAAGGGCAGAAAATGAGAAGGGGTTGGGATAGCAACCGGAGGAGGGAGACCTTCCAGGGCCAGGGAAAAGCATGGGGTGGTGTTGTGCAACAAGGACACACCAGGTCAGTTTGTCTCACTCTGATATTTCCTAATTGTGCAGCTTGAGTAATGGCCCTTCGCCGGGTGCCGTGTCTCCAGCGTGCAGTCCTTGCAGAGGTCTGCAGAGATGCTTGCGCCACGTTTGGGAGATCAGCAGATGGTTTCTCTGAAGAGAGCCTGAAATGTAACTGTTGCTAAAATCAGTTTTTACAATAACCACAAGCACTTTAAAAAAAAAACCTGGATCGTTCCTCTTGCAAACTCCAGCTCAAATAGTCACTTTAAAATAAATACACTTCTGTAGTGTCTGCAGTTGGGCCTGGCTGGAGAGCCTGGAGTCTGCCTCATGAAAAGTGTCATGACGCTAGAGTTTGTTTTTTGTTCATTTTTGGAGTGTTTTGTTGAGAAGGAAGGAGCCAGGCAGCCAGCAGAGCAGTTGCTGGGTAGGATCTGGGATGGGGGACTCCACCATTCCCGTTTCTACTCTGCTGGGCTTGGAGCAGGAATTTGGAGAGCCCTGAGAAACCAGTCACCAGCAAAGTGTCTCCGGACAAGAGACACTTGGAGAAGATACTGTCTCTTTATTGTTTATTCTTGTCTACTTATTCGGGACCCCATCACTGATGGATATGAATGCTCCTGGTTCACTTCTGCAGCACAGAGAGGAGGTCAGTCAAGCTCTCTTGGACCTCCGGCTTCCCAATGTGCTGCTGTGCTATCTGCTGTGCTGCTTGTGGGAGCAGGTGGGTCCTGCATTTGAGATGCTTCTTTCATCAAGGATGTGATTTACTGAGAGGCAGCAGGAGGGAGAGTTTGCGGGGGAAAGCCTGTGTGAGGTGGGACTGCATCGTGGTCTTCCAGCTCTCCCATGGGGACCTGGGTGGCTGCCGTCCTTGGTGCTTGCCGATGTTTTCAAGAAGGATTCCTTGTAAGCATTTGGCGAACATTTGCTCTAAATTCACAATCAAATTCTTTCTTCTGTTGTACAAAAATGCTACCAATGAAAATAGACAAGCTCTCTGGGTCATTTCCAGATGCCCTTAGTGAGGCAGAAGTGTTTATTTTTTATGGGCCAATTTTTGTAGTCTACCAGAACGTCTTGTACTGTCTAATGCCGCATGGAGCAATAGCTCTGCAGAGTGTGTTTAATAAGAGCAATGTGCTCTCAGGGATATTCAAATCAGAGTTAGTTTCCTTGCATGTACGCGCTCGATTGTGTGTGTTATAAAACATCTGGGTCCAAAATTGCACTGAAGAAACCAAACGGCCAAGTCAACCTGAAAGTCGTAGCAGGGCTCTGCCTGGGGAATCACCGTATGCAGCCCTCTCCTCTGCTGCAGGGACCCTGAGCAGATGGCCTGCCTTTTTTTATTCTTTTTCCTCCTCCTCAGGATCTGCAAGTCAGGAGTAAAAATCAGCTTTGAATTTATTTTTTTTTTTTTTTGTCAGCATGAGGAACCGCAAGTCAAAAAGGGGCTCTCTGGCCATGGTTCTGTGGCTGCGTGGGAGGTGAAGAGTCCTTGGCTCTCCTGTCTCTGCACCCGCCCTTATCCTGCTGCAGTTCTTGGCTTTACCTCCCAGGTCTGGACTGCCTGTTGCCAGTGGTGGTGGAGCAGCGGGTGGCTGGTGTAGGAGGACATTGGTGGCAGCAGCTCTGCCACAGCATCCTGGCTGTCTTGTGTGCCTCCAGCCCAGGTTGCTGCAGCTTGGAGGCGTGCAGTGGGATGATGCTGACTCTGCCCTGCTTTAGGTCTTCTTGTGCCTTCCACCTGGGCTGTGACCTGCCTGGAGGTAGCTGAGTGTTGTGCCTCCAAGGTGAGCAATCGCAGTTGTTGAACACATGCAAGGAAAGCCTGTGCAGATGCTTCCCCAGAGCCCTCGGTGTGAGCTCTCTTGCTGTTGGACATACTCCCAGCGGGGCTTTTCCATCAGCCCCATGAGGTGTGGGGCTCTTCCCCTTCAGCAGGACTCTTGTCTGTCCTCTCTTTGCTTTCCCTGGGTTCTCTGCACATTTACCATGGAGAAGGGAGAGTGATGTGACAGGCAGCAGCTGGAGGACTGTGCTACTGTGTTGGGTTTGGCAGTCGTCTCACCAAAGGCTGGGACACAGTCATTTGGGTGAATCTGCTGCTTTGGTTTGACCTTAAAACCAATCTTTCTCTTTGTGGATGAGTGTGTAGGGGAGTGATCCTCAATTAAAACAGATTTAACCTTTACAAATGGGAAATCTGATCAACAGTGACTTTCATCAGTGGCCACTGTTCTTTGGAAGTGTCCGTGGCATCTCCATGTCCCTATCTGGTGTGCCTTGATTAGAAGACTTTTCTGTGGGATGGAAGAGAGCCGTAAGCGGCTCCATCTCACTGAAGGAGCTGGCAGAAAAATCAGCTGTGGGCAGCCACGATGCTTTCTCTGTCTTTGCTACATCAAGGAAAGGAAAGACCCAAGAGTTTGGCTTTAAGCGTTTCTGAAATTACTCTTTGCAGACTGGGAGAACATCTCCCCGTGGCTTGGGTAGGCAGCGGGTTGTGTTTTAGATGAAGCCTGTTCCGTGCGGGTGGTATCGCGCTACCTCCTGTGTTAAATAAGGATGGGAGATGCAGTGGGAATTGGCCCTGGAGCAGGCTGCTTGTTCTCGGCGTGGGCAGTTTGCCTGTGAAGCGTGTCAGCGTGGGTGAGGGAGCCAGGAGGGACTGAGAAGCTTGTGTCCAATGCTCACAGAAGGTTGTTCCCTTGGTGCCGCACCAGTAATTTGAGTGACATCTGAATTACTTGCTGTAACCTGCTTATGGATGCTGTAAAGCAGCGCTAAGCCCTTTTTAATGTGGCTTTCTAAGGGACAAAGGACCAAGGATCTGGGACCCTTCTCCCGTTTGCGTTGGCTCTGTACGCTCAAGCTGTGTCTGTGCATGTGGGACGGGCTGTGTCTGCAAAGAGCTGGGCTTAAGCCTGAGCTCCTCCAGTCAGTGCTGATGGGCTGGGACACCTGAAAGGGGTGTCTCGTGCTCTCTCTGTGCTGTGTGTGCTTCATGGGGGTGCCGAGAGGAGCAAACTGAAAACGATGGACTGACCAGAAAGAGCATGACCTCAGGATGCAACACCTGGGTTCCCCCACCCCATGGCTGATACACTAAAAATCAAGAGCCCTTCTCTGGGCTTATATGTCCCAGCTGCGCTCTCCCCATTCAGCAGGAGAAGGAGATAAATCAGGGTCCTGCTGGGGGAAGCAGGGGAACTTGCTGCTGAAACAAATCCCCATTCCAGCACAGTACAACTCCAGACTCAACTGCTTTGGTCTAATTAATATTATCCAGGTGGCACGATGGATTGTATGCAGCACCGCTCAACCATGCAGCCAGGTCTGCAGTGTGCAGTGGTGGAGATGAGTTTTTTCTTGCCCGTGCAGCTGGCAAGGAGGAGCCCTGCTGATTCCTTTGAAGATGCAAGGGGTTGGTGTGACTGCCCTGCTTGGGAGACCAGCCCACCCTTCGGTCCGATCCACTTGTGCTCAGGTCTGTATAGGCTGTCTGCAGGAGCAGAGGTGGTGCAGAGCATCAGATGGGGCAAATGTCCCAGAAGACTTCACACCATTTCCAGAGGGGCTTTGTGCTCACCGCAGCAGGAGACTGGGTGATAACATCCCCTGCTTCACCTTGGGTCATTTTTTGTACAGCTCAGATGCTGTGTGCTGAAACTAAACTCAGTGTGGGCAGAAATCACATGGGAGCATGGAAAGACCATGCTTTACCGCGTACAGTCAAGGGCTTTCTTTAGGAGCTGGATGGTTGAATAACATGTGAAGGAGAAAAGGTTTGTGCTGAGCCCCGGTGCTGGTTCCCCTGTTCTGAGCAAGCCCTGCAATTGTCTTTGTTATTTGTATGTCTGTCTGCAGAGTGAGAGCGATAATTAATGCAGAATTGCTCTCCTGGGTTCTGGCAAAGCCAATACTAATTTTCCGAAGTCAGCTAAGAAGTACTGAAAGCGCAGTTTTAGGCAGGGCTGCGGGTCGAACATTTCTCCATTTGGCTCCTGCTACTTTGATTGTCAAACATCACTCGAAGCTTTTCAGTCAGCATTAAAGTGAGAGCATCAATCTAAACCAGGGAAGTCCTGGACATCAGCTGATTACATATTCCAAAAAATTACCTTAGCTTGACCTTGGAAGAGGGGGGTGGCCAGCATCAGATTTATGTATTTTTAATGCAGCTTTTCATTTCTAACTTCTTTCAAACAGGCGCTTTTTTTTCCTTTATAGATCTTTCTTTCTGCAGCATTTTGTAAAAGTACTGGTCATTTCTTAACAAATCAAAC
Organism: Tringa tobata; assembly: GCA_033628505.1. Taxonomy (NCBI): domain Eukaryota; kingdom Metazoa; phylum Chordata; class Aves; order Charadriiformes; family Scolopacidae; genus Tringa; species Tringa tobata. Next base: position 181,374 of record JAHREE010149566.1, on the reverse strand, counting down.
AGCTTCAGTCTGCTCCTTCAAATATCCCTGTGAGGCCTGGAAGGGACGTTATCCCAGCTTTGGAGTCAGGGAAACCAAAGCCCCGAGAGGGCAAGAGCTTCGTTTCAGGCAATTGCGATCCTCATTACAAGCACTGGAAAACCAGGGTTGTTTTCAGGAGCAGGGTGGAAGACCGCAGGTGTCTCCTGTCTCACCCAAGCATTCTTTGCCAGGAAAATACTCGTCTTGGAGGCACACTGGGGGTTTTGGTGGAAAGGACCGTGTCTGGGACTGACGTGGGCTGGGAGAGTTGCTGCTGCGTCACCTCTCCAGTGGCGTGGAGCGAAGGTGAGAGGGATGCTCGGAGGTAGGATGCTCGGAGGCTGCCAGCCAGCGGGGCCGGGGAGAGGTGGGTGTTGTAGGAGGGGGCCCGGGTTGTTTGAGGGAGCTGAGACCACACAATGGGTGGTGGTTTCGCCTGTGTGTCTGGAGCGGAGGGGGGGTGATGAGATACATACCGTTCGCATGCCTGTGCTCTGGCTTGATGTGGTCTCGCCGAGCGAATCAAAGCTTTTGCTTTGAAGGCGGCGGAGGGGGAAGGGACCGCCTTTGTTCTGCTCTTTGGAGAGCGCTGGAAATCCTTCAGCCCAGAAGACTACACCCTTCATTACCCTCTGGGTTATTGGCCCCAGATTGGAAGTATGACTCTGTCATGTGAAGTATGCGATTATTTATACAGTTAATGTTTAACAGAGTCAGAGTATTAGAATTAAACAGGGGACGAGCTTCCAACTTTGCATGGTTAAGGGCTAATAAAACTTCTCTGATCCAGTGTTGTCCTTTCACCAGGGGGGATTTTTTTCATTAGCTTTGGAGTGTTAAAAAGAGATCTCCTGTATTTGAGGCAGATTGATCTGTTGGCTTCAGACAAAGTGAACGTGCAAAAGTGACAGCTTAAATATCCAGTTGGTGCAGATGCAGCAGCTGAAAATTTCAAGGTGAGTTTAGTTGGTGTCTTCAATGGAAGTAGGTGGGTTCAGCAGCATTTGCCTTGGAGATTGTGTGGTGTCCACAGCCTGCTCTGGGTGCAAAGGAGCAGAATGCAGGTTGGGCGAACGATGGACAGGCAGGTGGAGGGTGACCAGAGGCTGGACTGCTCAGCTTTGGCTTTGCTGCTTCCACCAACCTCCTCCATGCTGTTTTGGCTGTTGACTCACCACAGGACAGGCTGGAAATGTCAACTGGTGACTCTATGGTCATCACATCTTCTGGAGGCGTTGAGCTGGGATAGAGTTTTCCAGGCCTTTGGTGTGGGGATTGCAAAGGTGTGCCCGGGGCAGGTCCCAAGGCTGGTGTGGTCCAGGGGACAGTAGGAGAAGGGGACAATGGTTAAGTCTGGCTAGCTTAACACTGCTTGCGATGGGATTGATGTAGCAATGGGTTTGGGTTTCATTTCTTTTTAGTTTAGTGTACTCAGGCTTATGGGTCTGGTGGTGTCTCCCCCCAGCACACTTCATACCCATTGCCCAAATCCAGCAACAGCTCTTGGTGGCACAGAGCTCTCAAAGCTTATGTGATTGGAGACGGTGAGGATGCTAACGTGGCTTTTCATACCTTCATTAAGGGGAAGGCTGTGGGATAAGGGTTTTGTGGTCCCACAGAGCAGAGTGGTTGCAGCTGCCCCAGAAGTTTCCTCAGTGCTGTTGCTCAGGATTGCTCACTTACTAAAAATCAACCTGATTTTTAAACCACTAGGACTGAAAGGCAGCCATGACTGCAAACTCACTGCTTGTATTTTAGGTGTCCTGATTATTTGCTGTGCGATTTCTTTCCCTCTTATCTCCCACGCACTCCTGCCTGCACAAATGCTGAGTATACTGGGAATGTAATTTGCTTCTACTTTGGGTCCGGTGTACCGATGCGATTGATAACTCACATTGTGCTGGTGACAGCCATTTTTAATCCTTTCCTTATGACTGGAGAAACAAGGGGGGATGTATGAAAGCAAGGCTGTTGGAGCGGCTGTTGCATGGGTGGAAGATCCACAGATGACGTTCTGCCTTTGCAAATGTACCTTGTGAGCATGATGGGAACTCTGCTCCTTGTCATCCTTCCAGCCATTTCTCCTCACAGTAGGCAGCGCGAGAAACTGTGCTGGAGTGTTTCATGCCTCTGGTTCTACCTGGGAGCATCACCCACTTGTACGCTGGATGGAGTGAGGCTCTGGTTTCAGCTCTTGAGAAGCATTGGTCTCTCAGTCTATGATGAGTTCATCTCTAGGCTTAACAGAGTGGTTTCTCTAAACAAGGAACTGAATTGATTTTAAAAGAATACACCTCTTCTGTAAGTTGTCATGGTCATGATCCATGAGAGCAGCCTGTGGAGCGCATTTCCACATGTGTTCATCGCTAAGATGCACTTAGCTTTTATTTCAAAATTCCTATTTTTATTTACATTTCACCTGCTAGGTCCCAAATTCGGTGCATCCTCCCATTGAGGATGGCTGAGCCCTCGAGCTGCCGTAGAAACCTGTGGGGTTTCCATCCCCTGTGGAGGAAACACATAGTGTGGAAATTGGCTCCTAGGGGAAACAGCAAGTGGAAAGTGTAATCCGCCACAGAAGTATTTATTTTTTTAAAGACAAGTGGCAACCTCCTGTCCCTCTGCAGTCCTGTGCACTCCTCATCCATTTCAGATTTTAATAAATTTCATTGTTTATCTTGAGGAAACAAATTAATAAGTAACGGCAATTACTCTTTAAAGAAAGGCTGCTGAAGGCTGCGATCATTTCGATTTGGTGTGTGTGTTGTCCTCCTTGCAGGGACTGTGTGCTGTTGAGACTGTCTCTGATGTGCCTGTAAAATACGACCGGTCCCTGTGCGTGCAGGCGCTGGGTGTCACGTTTTGCAAGTGGGTCTCTGAGCAGGGGCACCCACGGCTTTTTGCACAGCAGGGAATTCAGCTGATCTTGCTGCGAGCTTCGGAGCTCCTGGCTGAGCACTGAGGCTCCCGTCTCCTTTAGCCCTGGGTAAGTTTGAAACCCAGCATGAGTGGATGGACACAGATTCCCTGTGTGTTGCTGGGCAATCCTGACACAGCTCTTCCAGGCGAGCATCGTCGTTCGATGGTGATACCGGTCAGGTTTCAGCCTTTAGATGCAACAAACTCACAGCTGCTTCCTTCAGTCGTCCACCGAAGCTCATGGTGTGTTTGGTTGGGAGGTGGCCTAGCCCTGTGCACCCCTTCTGTGGGAACACAAAGGTGATGGTTGAGCTTGGCTGTGTGTGCCACGGCTATGTTAACATCACCAAATAACTAAACCTAAGTCCTCAGAAGCCCTGAGCCATGGTAAGAATGGTTGCATCTGCTTAAAATGTTAGGAACTTTGGAAAAAAACCTGACTTTAATTTCTGCACCTTTGTGTGTGGTTTCAAGCTCATACTTGAATCTTCTCAAATTGCCTGTCGTGGCAAGGCTTTTCCCATGACTCCACAAGTTGGGGCTTTTATCATGCCAAATGGTCCGATGGTCGTTGCTGAGCAGCATTCACTGTGGACGGCATCCTGGTGGGGGTTTGCAGGAGTGCAGCTGATGCTGAGATGGCACCTCTTGGAGGAGAAAATGGCCTCTGTTTTATCTCCTGGCTGTTCCTCATCTGCAACACCCGAGTGTGAGGGTATGCAACGCCTGATGCGCGGTTGGTGCAGCGAACTGTGGGAGTTGCTAAGCAGCCACGGGAAGCAGGGTTAGCAGCATCCAGCATCGGGGCAGGATGGAATTCACCTGCATGGACCCATTTTCAGATGTCATCTCGGCAAGGACAGCTTTCCCAGTGTTAGCCCTCATCTCTCTCGTTACAGCAATTTAGTTTGCAATTGTGCACTGTGCTCAGCCTGGCAGCTGCAATTCCTGGAAAGCCCGACTGTGGGATTTTACCCAAAGCCTTGTGAATATTCCATGTTGAGCCCAAGGAGGTCACCTGGAGGAAAGGCAGGGCTGCAGGTTTCCTTCCTGGGGAGGTAGCAGCAAAGCATGGGCTCCTTGCATCCCTTTCTCCATGCTTCCCAGACGGCTGTCCCTCAACATTTGCCTTTGCTGCTGGACCCCGCTGCCTCAGTTTCCCAGATGGGTGAAGAGGGACCCTGCTCCTGGCTCAGTGTGGGTTGGGAAGGCGGCAGGATGTGTGGCTGCTCCTCCTTTTCTGGGGGTGTCTGTGGACCCTCTTTCAAGGGTCAGGGGAAGATTTCTGCCCTGCTTCCCAGTCTCTTAAGTAGGAGTACCATGTAATACTTAGGTTATGTGCTGATAAGGGTGATTCCTAAAACCCTTTGCTGAGATTGTGGGTAAAACCGCCTTCTCTCTAATTACTGGCTTCCCTTTTCAAAGGGAAGAGAGGAGTCAACTCCCCAGTTGCTCATCTGGTTTTGCTTTTTATTCTGTTTCTGCCCCGTTACGCTGAGCTCACTGCTTTTTTGGTTGCTTCCAATTCCAAATTGAGATAAATCTGCTGATAATCCTCTGGCACGCATGGTGTCCGCTGCCATGGAGCCCTGCCTGCCTTGCCCAACCAAGGATGGGGGCAAACCGGCAGCTGCGGGGGGGCTGCAGGCATGGGTTTCTGCTCCACTGGGTCTTCCAGGTTGTATTTCAGCCAGCCAGCAGATAGCTGGCTGGGATATTGGAGGGGCTTTCCTTCCCCCCCCCCCCCCCCTTTTTTTTTTCCCTTTCCTTCATAATGCGAGAAAACGGCTGCTAAATGTCTCGCATCACACTTTTCCCCTCTCCCTTCGGTCCTCTGTATTTAGCATTAGCTGCACAATACAGGTTTCCTTTTGTTTTAATTGTGCTGGATTCCAGGGAGGAGGAATGGATCGCTTCCTCATTTTTCTTTCTACTGTAGCCCCAGCCGTCCCGATGACAGATCTTGTCATTACGCGGTGTCGTTTTAGATGTTTGCACTGCACCAAAAGCAAACGGAGGAGCCTGCAGTCTAGGCTGTGGATTGAATAACAATGCTTTTCCAGAGGAGAAAAAAAAATAAAAAAAAATCTGTGAAGTTTTTAATCAGAAACACAAGTTTGGCAGAGACAGCCCATACACCGCTCCCGACCCAACGAAGCGATGGCTCGTGTCTCTGGGTATCAGCTTCTGTGGCCCTTTGTGTTTTTGAAGGCTGAGAAGCCACGGAGTCATCTTGAAATTGAAAAACAGGAGGGCTTTGTGTTTCCCGTGCGCACTGGATCATCCGGGAGAGCTTTCCAGTTGCAGGCTCCTCACTAAAGCAGAGGTTGGTGGCATGCTGCTAGGAGGTGCTGGGGACAGCGTGTTTCCGGAAGGAGGAAGGGTAGCAATGAGGGGCTAAAAACCACCGCATGGGAATCTGCTTCTTGTGAAATGCCTTTGTGCTAAAGATGGTGAAAAATGCTGATGCAGGAGAGCAGAGCATCTTCGTCAGGCATCTGTCTCCCAACCGCCTTCCTTTCAAGCAAGGAGGGCTGGGGAAGTCTCTGCTCCGCAGACCTCCTGCTGCCTTCCTGACTTCTCAGAAGGGTCATGTGAAAGCTAATGTGATCAAAAAGGCTTTTTAAGTGTTATTTAAAGCATGGTGACTGTGCTGCAGAGGGTTTTCATTGTGCAGAATTGGGCAATTTGACTGCTCAACAGCCGTGACCCCAAATTTTGCTGTGGGGTCTCACCAGAGAGGAGATACTGGCAACTGAGAACTTGTATGTGATGGCCTTGCTTGGCTTTGTCTTGTCCATCTTTGATTTTTCTTCTAGTGCTTGAACATGCTGCCTTGCTGTTCCCCTCTGAAGTGTGTTGAGCTTCATGGGAAGCAGTGGTCAGTGTAACAGGGTTCCTTTTGTGATAGCTTTTGTGGGGCTAGGGGGAAACGGTCATGCCCAGGAGATGTTAAGGAGTCCAGCTGCTCTGGCACAGCCTGTGGGTTCCTTGGAGCTGACTCTGTAGTTGTGTTCGTAATTTTGGGTGTGATACATAGTTTGGTAGGACTGGAGGACACCCAACAAAAACCCAGTCCTTGTGGAAGAGGCAGAAAACTTATCCAGCAGCAGGCAGAGCTGGGCTCAGGAGCTGGTGCTTCTCAGGTACCCTCAATGGACTTCACACACACCATGGAGGAAAGCCTTAACAACCTCCCAGGGACACACGTAAGTCCTGTGAAGGACCAACAGGGGATGGAGAACCCTGATGTGCAGGCAGGACTCTTGCAGGGAGAGCGCAGAGCCAAGGTGGAGATGTGGGAAGCACAATGTGACAGCGAGTGTTCCCCCTCCAAAGTGGGGTCCTAGTGGAGGTCCCTGTGTCGCTTACCCTGGGCTGGCTCTTCCTCGCCGGGCTCCGTGCAGAGATGCCAGGGACAGAGACCACTTGCTGCTTTCCCCAGTGATGTGGGGCAGATGTTACATCTCATGATGCAAAGTCCTCCCAAGCTTTTCACTAGACTTCTGCTAGTTCCTCTCACTTTGCAGCTTACAGGTTGAAAGAAAGCTGGAAAAATGTTTTTTTCCACATGAAATCAAGGTGTATGCTTTTCCCTCATCTCAGTTTTTGCTGGATGTTGAAATTCAGCATCAACCTTCCCAAGGTTGACACCACCCATACCTTTCTGGGGTTGCTTTGGTTAGGGTTGTCACAAAGGGCTGGTGACCAGCCCAGCCATTGGTGTGCAGCCGTTACTTGAATGACTTCCTGTCCCGGCATTAAAGTCCCTTCCTTCAGGAATAATTAATGCACTTGCAAAGTTTCCCAAAATGATTCTGGAGTAACATGTCCACAGAGGAGGCTGATTTGGAATAGCAGTTGCTGAATAATTTATTCTGCAGTGAGTAGTTAATTTCCCTATATGGAGCAGCCCTAATAAGCTCCCAAATTTCAGCTTTATTGGTTTGGGGGTGGTGGTGGAATAAAGGAAACCACTAATTTTTTTTGTGAAGCTACTGAAGTGAGCTAAGGCATTTAAGGATAGTAATATTTCTACAAAAAAAAAATATTTCTATGTATTTCAAAATAATATTTCTATTAAAAAAAATATTTGGCAGTGGTCTCCTTAGTGAAATTCAATAGCAAAAAAAAAAAAAAGAGAGGTGGGTTTATTATAAATGCAGGATGTAAAAGTTGGCAGGAGAACGGGGGTTGTCCCAGTGTCTGCTCCAGGGGTCTGTGCTCAACTCCCGGATGGGGGATGGAGAGCAGAACTGGCAAAGCGATGTCATCTCAAAGACTTTTCCACTTTGGGGGAGCAGTTTCAATGCAGAGCGCTTCTCCATGCTTAAAAGTGAGGTTTTCAGAAGGAAGTTAATTGACCTTTTCAGCAAATCTGTTGCTGAAGCCATTACCACAAATGCTATTGAAACACTTCGTAAATATAATGTTTGTTTAACAACATTGCCAATAACTTAGAAAGTCAGACTTTATCCTCCCTTAAAAAAAAAAAAACCAAAACCCAGAGCTATTCTTAGTGGAAAAAATGTCTTTTTTGGAAAGGATTTGGAGCAGATTTTCATATTGAATCTAGGCTGCCTCATTCCCTCAGAAGGCTTCTGAGGGCCAGGAAAATCATCACTAATAACTTCCCTATAAATTGTAGAGCTGCTATTTTAAGGACTGGTGTCTCAGGGAGGAGCGGGGTAGTGTCCTGCTTCCCTCCATTGCTGCACGATGCCCTGGTTTGATTCTGTCCCTTGTTAATCTGGTTGACAGCTCTGCCCTGGGCAAAACCAAAACACGGGAAGGAAACGAGTCAGGAGGCTCTCAGTCTTGGTTTTGCTTTTGATTTTCCATGTTGATGGGTTGAGGTTTTGGTTTGGAGGTGGCCCGCTCTGCAGGTGGCTTTAGTTGCAAAATATGCATTGCATGTAATTTATCTTTTTTTATTTGGAGACAAAATCCAAAACTGCTCCCCATCCTAAGGCTAAGACAGACGTGGACAAGCTGTTGATGCAGAAGCTGTCGACAGAAAAGCAAGTCAGCAAGGGGAGCAGATATGTAGAGAGACAAGGATGTCCCTGGCTCTGGGGCAACAGTTTCCCCAACCAGAGGGTACCCAGGGATGAACCCTTAAGCCAGGAGCAATGGATTAAGGGCTCTGGGATGGGAAGTGCTTCACTTTTGGGGGCTCAGGGTTAGTTTTTGTGGAACTAAGAGTTATGTGAATCGCCACATAAAAAAAGCGAAGAAAGGAAGGGTGCTGCTCTGCTCGTTTTTGGCCGCGATGAAGATCAATGATCCCATCGTGGTGACACTTGCATGGAGGGATACGAGGCATTTCCTAATTAAAAGCCTTTTATGTACTAGAAGCCAGCTTCTCAGCTGTTGGAAATCTGGGTGGCTCCATTGAAGTCAGGAGGTGACCCCAGTTCAGCCTCGCGTGTGAGTTTTGGCATCTTCCATTGGTTTCCTTGAGGCAGCCGGGGTGGTGACAGCACGGGGCCGGCTCCGCTCTGCGGCAGCCTCGACTGATGGGATGCACAAGCCCGGAAACTCCAGCAAAAGTGAATTTCCTCCCCATGGATATTTTCTTTCATGCTTCAAAACAGCCCTGCATCTGCTGAGAAGACACCTGAGCTATAACAAGAAACTGTGTTGCTCCTTGTTCAGACACAGCTGCTCATGAAGACTGAGAAGCGGGATGCTTTTGGGATTGTCACAGAGATGTGGTGTTTGTTCTCCCATGGTGTGGAGATGGTACATTCACCACTTCTGCTAAAAAATGTGTTGCACATCCTCATCTTTCTAATTTCTCACAGTTTTAAGAAAGCTCTTTATATTCAAGCTTACCGTGAGAGATACTGTACCAGTAAAGAGCAGAGGCTTGACAGCATTTTGCCACCAGTTATTATGTGGGCAGCACATATTAGCAAAGATGCAGTGAACCCTTCCTCTCTTCCAAGCCCTTTCCATTGCTTATGGTGCTGCGAAGATGGCATTCTGTTTGGTTTGCATTAAATTTGAACTGCTAGCGGAGGCATTCGGCTTGCAAGGCTGCACCTTAGCAGAGGAAATCAGTCTGAGCTTTAAAACTAGTTGTATTTTTTTCCTTCTTCCCCCAAACCATATGTCTTCGGTGCAAGAGTTGCGCATCTGGGTAGATTAAAAACCTATTTGCTGGCGGAAGGATGTGGAAGGTAATGCTGGGAGGGGTGGTCTTTGCTTTAGGGCTGGCAACAAAATACCCGCAAATCTGGGTCTTAATGTTTGGTTGGGCTACAAAGAGCACTGCAGGCCAGGGACAAAATGGGGGAACAGTTTTGAATATTTTTGGGGAATGTCACAGAATGGGACCAGCCTTCTGGAGAATGGCCTTGGTCCAGCCACCCCCTGAGCTGGGTAGGGGGCGGGGGCGGAAAAACCTCCGTTTCAGGCTCCTAGATAAACAAACACCAGAAATCTCGTAAGGGTAATAATGGAAATCACTGGGAAATTGAGTTAATACAAGGGCATCTGTGTAAGTGAATGCTCGGGACAGGGAAACGGCTTTGTCCTTTAACTCTACTAATGCTGGAGCAGATGGGAAGCGCGGTGTGCTTCACGCATTAGCTGGCTCGGATAAAGAGCCAGGCAGAGGCCGGTTCTCGTGGCTGATTAGAGGTTAACAGGGATAGAAACCAGCGGATTGACTCTTCATTTGCAGGAGGTGTTGTGGGATCAGAGCAGATGGCAGAGAGAGCGTCCCTCTAGCTTACTCAGCTGCTCAGAGGAGCTTACGGCTCCCTCCAGCACAAACAGCCCCACTTGCATCTCCTCTGTTTACAGCTGCAGCTCATGCTTCTTCCCTGGCCTACCTGGAGAACACTATATTTTTTCTAAACCTGTGGTAGGTGGTGTCTGAGGCTGTAGGTGCATGTGGGGACACTTGCAGGCACGGTGCATCCTCTCCAACTCAGCCCTATCCCTTTGTTACGGCTCCTCTGGCATCAGCTCAGACACGGGCACGGCTTCTTACCCCCGTGGCTTTTAATGGTCTTCATTAGCTCTGCGAAGGCCAGAGGTGCTTTTCCAGGGTGGTAATGACCAGGTAAGGACAGGAGTGTGGTAGGGACCGGGGAGGAGGGCTACGAGGGGAAAAAACATGGAGCAGAATAAGCATGGCTGCATTCTGCTAGGGCAGCATCCTCCGGCCATCCATCGCCTGCCTCCTTCATCCCTGCCAAGGTCTCGCTCAATGGCAACACCTTTGCCTGTGATCACAAAAAGAAATGGCTTTGGGGAGGAGGGAGGATGTAAACTCATACCAGCTCTGCTCATTGACTCGCTGGAAGCCTGGATTCCCTATTTTGCAAGGGAGAAATGGCAATTGATTCAGCCTTACCCTCTTTCTTTTTGTCTGCCAGCGCTCTGAAAAGGCACATTTTATCTGTGTGTGACAACACCTGCCTAGGGTGCCTCTCATTGAGCCGCGCTGAATCAAAAGAGCAACAAGAAAAGTGGGTTTAATTGCACACATCTTCAGCGGAGTCTTTCTTGCACTGGCAGCACAAAAGGCCAGCCCCGCGCTGGTTGAATGGAGCCCGGGAGGGCTGGGGCGCGCCGTACTCTCCGTTACTATCGGAGGCAGATGATTCACTTTGCTGGAGCATTGTCATGTGCAAATGAGTTCATGAGCCCATCTCCTTTCCAACTGCAAGGTCAGGGACTGAGCAATTGTCAGCATCAGCCGGCTGGAGGAATTGATCTAGAAGCTGGAAAGCTTTGGGAGATTTTACTAACCTCCGCTTCCCACCGTGCGAGCGCACACCGACACCTTCCTCCCACGGGTGTTGTCTACGTTACAAATATTGACCAATTTTAAGTTCATGTTTGGAAGCCTGTTGTTTCGAGGCACGGAAATGTGACCAAGAATGGCTTATAAATAACACTCGGTGCAGCAATTATTATTCATTGATAGTTATGGCTTTCACACAGTGGAAAAACAAATGGTTTTTCCACTAGGAGCTGGAGCTGCAGTCCGTTTAATCACTAAAGAGCTTGGAATTGCTGTAGTTTAAAATACCTTTCCGCTGTGGTTTGGAAATTAAAAAAAATAATATTTGGGTCATGTTAACCTAGTGTATACAACTTGCGCTGAGAATTTCAGTTTACCTCGTCTACATCTGCTGGGCCCCATAGATATCTATGTATTTGTTCCTTTTTGGTTTTGCAGAGCTCCTGCCTGCCTTCCCAAACACGGATTTGAAATGGGGTTAGTCTGACTAGGGGTGGGGTCCTGGGAGCTGAGCACTGTGAGCCACAGTGACGTGAAGAAATGGTCCCTACGTTACCCATGCGTTACTGGTCCCCATCCTCTTGCACAGCAATGCTATTGCAGCAATCTCAGATGGCTTCTGATTCTGCTGGTCCAGGGCTAGGTTCTAGAGGTGGCTGCTCTGGTGTGAAGGCTGCCTCCTTGGCAGGATTGTGATAACGCCCTGTGAAAAGCGAGTGAGTGCTGCGCCTGGGAAGAACAAGCTAATTTTTCCAAATGGCACAACTTTGCGAATGACAACTGTGACTTCTGCCTGGGTTGCGGTGTGAAATCTGGGGGATGGCTGTGAGCAGCAACTGCCAGAGGGAGCGGAGCCGAGCTCTCGAGTTCCCGGCTAGTGTTGTAGCTGCAGGGTCCTCCTCTCTCCCTTCTCCTCATGGGTGTCGGAGGGCTCTTGATGACACAGTTATGAGAAGAGAAGGAGTTATGCTTAGGTTTTGCTTGTTTCTGGGATTTCAATTTCTACCTGTTGTCTGCCTGTCTCTGGACTTCAGGTATTTTGATGCAATCAGCTTGAATGTTGGCTTTACCTTCTGTGGTTTGCTGGAGGACCCTGGACTAGGAGTCTCCACAGCTGGCCCAGTGGTGGGTTGGAGCTGCAAAACAGGCTAGTAGTTTCTCTTCATGGGTGTCTTGGAGACATCTGGGTTAAAAATGTCCAGCTTAAAGACTCTGGCTGCTCTTACAGAACTGAAAGAGTTTGCAAAGCTCCTTTTGGCTGAGTAGCTTTAGAGATGAGGGAATTCTCCATCTTGGTTAAAGATGCTTCTGTTGAAGCCTTAATGATCTTGTCTTAATAGCAATGTCTCCTGCACTGGAGCTTGTGCTAAAGGCTTGATCCTGCACAGCCGTTTCAGAGTCCAGAGGTGATGTTTTGTGGATCTGTTCTCCTCCCAGCCTGCAGGGAGGCTCCAAAGGGCCCAGCTGATGAGCTTGAAGTGCCACTGGTGTGGAGCTCGTAAATTCCCAGAATACATTTCTAGGGTCTGTTTTCATTAATTTAAACGTCCTGCAGCACTAATGTAAGGTCCTTGCGCTGGTGTTTTGTCCCCATTTGATGGTTAACTGGGATTAGGAAGGAGATGTGCTCATCGTGCCCTGTGTGCCTGTGAACACTCCTGGCACCTTTCTGTGCTCTTTCTGGGGCAGGTATGAACACTCAGCTCCTTTTGCAACCTGGATCAGAGAGACATCCACTGGGAAGCATGCGTGGTAAAAGTAGGGGAGGCTGTTCTGGGGCAGGGAGGAGGCGACGTTGTTCTTGGGACAAAGCTAGGCTCCAATGGGGCGTAATGAGTCTGTAGTTACAAAGATGGCATTTAATTATTTCTTTTCCATGGTTTTCAAGCCCTGGCACTGTCACTTTGCTGGCAGCAAATCAAACACCGTTAGCTTATGTTAAGGAACAGAAGATGAAGTCCTAGATAAGCACTCGGCTGTAGGAACGTCTTAAATAGAAACGTGCAGGGGGGACGTGGAGAGAGTATATTTTTGCTTTCAGCACTATCCAGACCCCATGTCAGTGGCCAGGGCTGTGTTTCTGCTGGAGTGCTAGTATCGCCTGCCCCATGTGCTTCTAGGATGCGAGATGAACGAAGAGTACAGAGACAGCTGTCCTCCAGGGTGACCTGTAGCCTCTTGGTGACTGTAGCACCAGGAGTGAGTGCTTCGATGGATGATGGGGATACCACACCATAACCTATCTTTTAACCACCACACTTCTCTGGGACAGTGATACCCATCACTGCTGAGCACCTATGGGTCCTGAGGTGCAGAGCAGGGTGCAGCATGGTAGCTGCAGGCTGACATCCTGTTAATGTAAATATTCCCAAATAATGCCTCAGTTCCCGCCAGCTCCTCTCTCTCCACGTTAAATTTCTGACTAAGCTTTTGATAAATGTTTTGTATAGAGTTCCTAGTTTATCTTAAATAGACCTGCTGCCACCACAGCTAAAATCTAAACCAACACTTGACTTTGGGCTCGAGTGCCAGATGAACTTGGCAGTTGCCGATGTGCTGAATGGTCATGTTCTATGTGCAGACCCTGGCTACGAGTTGTGAGGATTGGCTCTTGCAGAGGTTGGGGGAGCACGGCTTTAAGGATACTTGAGAGGAGCCTGGGAAGTATAATGGACAAATTTCCTCTCTCAGAGGGGCTGCATTCAGACTTACACCTGTCCGAAACAGGTCGTTTGGTTAAAGGAGTTCCTCTGGCCTTACACCAGTTAGTCCCAAGTGGGGTATGGCCCACGATCCTACTAAAGTAAGCGTTTCAAGGCAGTGTTTATGGCTAGCAATTTGTCTTAGAGGGTTTTATATATATGTGCGTATGTGCCTATGGGTATACATACGCGTATATACGTACATTCTTGCTCAGGGATGTGGTTTCCAATCCTTTTAACTTGTTCAGAAAGTAAACTAGGGAGAAACTGGCAGTGAGTCGGAGCCGCCTGCCAAGCATTGCAGACCAGAGAAGTGGTAAAACATAAACACTTTGGAGTTTATCCTCAGGATTTATATAGTTCGGCTGCTGGGGGATGGACTCGTGAGGAGGGGGGTGCTCGGGGGCCATGCTGTTCCCGTGGCATCGAGCCCAGCACCTCCGCAGCTACCCTTCCACTGCCAGCAGTGTGCGAGCAAGAGGGTAGTGTGGGGTTGTCTGTCCCTCCCCTTCTGCTCCACTGGCCACGTGGGGTGGGTTTTGGGTGATGGCGGCAGAACAGGTCTGCTTTCCCCCTCCCCTGCACTAAAGTGAAAGCAGACCTCCTTGACGCTTAATCAGATTTGAATGTGGTTTTTGGCGTGGCTTTAAAGAGACTGGCAGTGAATAGCTGGTTTTGATGCCATTTATTAAAAACCTCTGGTAGAATTTGTCTCGGAAAGCCTTTGTGAGAGCTGGCAAACGCACAAGGGTTTGATGCAGTTAATGTATTTTAATCTTCACCCCCCCACACCCCTTCTCCTTTTCTGTCGCTAATTGTAGGGCTCTCAGCTGTCTGCCGCCTTCTCCGGGGGGATGGCAGGCTCCACAGGGACCTCTGTATGAACGCGGGCTTAATAAGGTTACAGTAGCATGGAGAAAAGTGAGCATCCTCTTCAGGGAGGAGGGCTGGGGCAGGCGGTGCGGTGTGCTTGGTCCCAGGTACCACGCCAGGCTCTGACATTGGGGTGTTGGGTGGCCCCAGCCACGTTAATTAACTTGCTGGTGTGGCATCATTCTCCTCAAAGCGACGAGGCAGATGGATGGGGCAAGCAAAGATGCCCCTTTTCCAGGTGGCTGGGCAAGTGCAAAGTGGTGATGTTAGACCTCCTTGGCAGCCAGCTCCTGAGAAGGGCTCCTTGAGCTTTCACATTGAGGTTGGTGGGCACCCTATCTTTTCTCACTGATTTTATCCCTTGCTTGCTTGATGCATCCACCTTCCTTGGACCCAGAGGACTTTCTGAGCCCGTTTCTCGCGTTGGGAACTGGTTGGGACCTTATTTTCACAGTTCATGCCTGAAGGCACTGCAGCCCCTCACTGCACGGCAGGGGTTGTAGGGAGCACCCTCACATTTGTGTGAGGCATTTGGGCTGTCCCTGCAGCTGATGAGTGGCTGACTCCCTGGTTAGCAGTATTTCAGGAAAAAGCTCAAGAGCTTACAGGGGAGCAGCAAATATTGTGGAGCTCAAGGAACAAACATTTTCTTCCCAGCCCACGGTCCAGGTTGTGCGTTGCTCCCGTCCCTGCTCCTTGTTCTGGTTGGGTGGAAGAGCTTAGAGCTGTGGCCATGCCCTGGAGCACTGTACCTGGTTGAGGGACTGAAATTGGGGTTGTGCTGCATTTTAATTTGTGGGTTTTTTTGTCTGCCTCATCAAAGAAAAGAAAACCTGGCCTTTTTCTGCCAGCCCTCGCTCACGTGAGTTGCAAATTCAGCAAGAGGGAGGCGTGGATGAAGATGACTCCCAGGAGAGAAACAGTCTGAGAGACTCTTAAACAAATGGGAACTGAGCAGCTTTGCTCTTTCCCTGAGGGTTTGGCTGTTAAATAAACTCACCGATGAGTCTGGCTGCAGATGTGTGTTGGTGCAGAAGCGTGTTCATATGCGGGCTGGGTGTAAGCCACCAGGATGGTGTGTGTTGGGTGGTGTGCTCCTTGACATAGTGATGCGTGAGCAGCCCTGTCTGGCCTTGTCCTCCTTCCAGAGTTTGCATGGGTGGCTGTGGTCAGAGGGAAGCTAAGGTGTCCTTTCCCTCTTTTCCTTTCCCTCTCCAGGTTTCCACCTCAGCGGGACGGTAACGGAGCCAGCGACTGCGACAGAACCAGAGATGACCTACAAGGTGGCCATCAGCTTTGACCGCTGCAAAATCACCTCAGTGACATGTGGCTGTGGGAACAAGGACATTTTTTACTGCGCCCACGTCGTGGCGCTTTCGCTGTACAGGATCCGCAAGCCGGACCAGGTCAAACTCCGTCTTCCCATCTCAGAGACCCTTTTCCAGATGAACAGGGACCAGCTCCAGAAGTTTGTTCAGTATTTGATCACGGCACACCACACGGAGGTGCTGCCCACCGCCCAGAAGTTGGCTGATGAGATCCTCTCCTCCAACTCGGAGATCAACCAAGTGCATGGTAAGTCCTCCCTCCTCCCTGGGTGGCTTGGCACCGATTCACTGGCCATTTGGGGATGGGCTGGTGGTTTCACACTGATGGTGTTGGCCTTCGTTTTGCCATGTTTGTCTGTTGCTGCACAGAGAGAGGTAGTAGCATCAAACTGAGGTTGATGCATGGGTGTTGGGACCACATCGATGTTGGCCATGCATCTCCATTCTGCCCTCTGTTCTTAAGTGTTTGTCTGTCAAACACTGGCTCCAATGGGCAAGAAAAGGCAGAGCAGACAGGCTGATGGTGCACAGGCACAGCTCAGAGTAGGACAGAGAAGACAAGGGTGGAGAAAGGGAGCACGTTTAGTCCCCAGCACAGGAGGTGGTGCTGGAATCCTGGGGAGCGGGAGGTGCAGTGGGGGTGCGGCTCCTCCGGTGTGCAAGGACATGGTGTCAGCCCAGCCTTGCACGTTGCTAAGTCAGAGGCGGCTGAGCCGGCGGGAGATAAAGCTTTAATCTCCATGGGTGTTAATTTGTTCATAATAAATGAGTGCCACTGCCCTGACCTACCGCACAAAGACAGCGGAGATGTGTCCTGGGGCTTTGCGTTTGGAAGATGCTTTTTACTTCCTCCCCTGGAAAGCCTCGGCTTCAGGACAGTGCCCATCCCACCCCTGCTGCAGTTGCCTAGTGGCCCAGGAGGTGGCCCAGGCTCCCTGGGGAGTTGCTGTGAGGCTCCCTTCATCAGCTCAAGCCGGACGTTCCTGCTGTGTCTTTCCAAGGAGCCCAGGAGCAGAGGTTGCCCAGGGTCTGCAACAATGAGCCACTCCCCACCGTGCCTGTCCCACCAGCTGTAGAGCGGAGATAATAAACACTTATCTGCCACGGAAGGGTGTTGTGGGGATTAACACATGCCTGTTAAGTGCTCTGAAGATGAAAAGCCCCATATGCAGCCTAAAATAGGATCTGAACTGGTTGAATCCACATGTAGAGGTGAGGCCAGGGTTCCACCTCCACCATAGGGGTGATGGCAGCTCTGATCTTAGATATTTTCCCCTCCCTCTATCGGTCATTCCTGCTCCTGCCTTGGGAGAGGCTTTTGTCTCCTCCGCTGGGCCACATCTGCTGTGTGTGTGGTTGTGCTCTAAATTATTGCTTTTTGTAGGGAGTTCCTCGTTTTTTGGCATTAAAAAAGAATGAGGAGCTGTGGTACTGCAAGAATCTGGTGAGGTCCATTCCCTCCCTGAGCTGATCCACTGAAGCTGAGGTTGGGCAAGATCCTTTCTTGGCCATTGTTTGAGGCTGCTTTCTCTGAAGGAGATTGAAGAAAAGCTTTTAAGGCTCTGAATATTTATTGCTCTAGAGTCAGCAAAAGGCTGATGATTGAGAGTCTTACAAAGATACAGATGTTGGCTCCATTTCAATATCTGCCTCTTGTTTTTACAAGTGGTTATAAAAAACAAAGCAAAAATTCTCTGCCCCTTCAGACTCGTGCAAAGTCACACACTCCAGTGTGCGATTTTGAACTGGCAGAGACGTGTTGACTTACTCAGCAGAAGGTGGCACCTATCCACACCCACGTGGCTGCCTAGCCATGGTCACAAGCAAGTGAACTCCTCTGCAGGCAGGAGAACAGCCTTGGAGAGGATCCGAAGTCATCGTGGGGGAGGATGCAGATCAGCCTTAGGATGATGACATGAGCTAAAAATGATCTAAGATGATGTAAAATTCATAGATGTTGCACCCTGTGAAAAGGAAGGCTCAAAAAAGATCTGCGTTCAAGTTCAGAGTGGTGTCATCCAGGGCTTCAGCTCTTGATCCTGGACAGCGTTGCAAGCTTTGCCTTCCCTGTCCTGCCAGTGAAGCACAGTCACAGAGCATCTACATCGCAGAGCTACTTGAGCAAAGGGCCAAGGGCAGGAAGGGCTGCAGGCGTGTGGGACTGCATGTCTGAGAGCAATCCAGCAGCTCCTTAGGAGCTCCAGTTGAAAGGGATCCAAATTTTTTCCTTCATCTTGCCCTTCCCAGCTGCAGTTCATGCATTCATAGAGCGTCGCTGATCCTGGGATTTTGAATTCTTCAAGGCATGCTTTACATGGGGCTTTACAGGCTCATGCGTGCATTTTTGGCCATGTCTAGTTCAGACCCTTGGGGTTGCAGCATCATTCACCTTGGGGTTGAGGCCAAGCTGGCTTTTGGCAGACTGGCCTCTGTAGCCCAAACAGTAACAGGTGTGTGCACTGGATGCCTGAGGTGTAAACCATGAAGCCAGAACAGCTTCTCCAGAAATCCATTTTTTTTTTCCCCTGATTTTATTTTTTTTTTTCCTGAGGAGAGGTCTGTTGAACTTCATATAAGCACTGGGTCTTCACCAGTGCCTCTGGTCACCCAAGTGGCTGCACCTTCCATGGTGATGGTGGTGAACCTGTGGGATGGAGGAGCTGATTCTGCACCTTGGGAGCATTGCCAGGTTCTCTGGGGAATGCTCCTTGTTCAGTTTTGTAAAGGAGTGCTTTCAGGGCTGCTCCCTCATCCCCTGCAGAGCCTGAAGCAGCAAAGAAAATTGCAGGCCGTTGTCTGTCACTCTGGTCTCGGGGCGTCAGGGCTTTGTTCCTTGCAGGAGCCTGTAGCCGCAGGCTGTGTGCCGCATGCCAATCTCCCCGGCTGCCTCCTTCCTAGAAGGAAATGCAAACTATCCAGTAATGATGGAGCCTCGGAGCGCAGCCAAGGCGCTGGCCTGTTCTCAAAGGATTCAATCCCAGCGGCGAGCCTAGGTGTACCTGCCGCCCTGCTCCCCCGCTTGACCTCTGCCTGCTCGAGTGGGTCACGTTTCTGCTCTCCTTGCCGGCCGCAAAGGGCAGTGGGCTCGCAGCAAGCCCGTCTCATGTGTCTGACGCCTCCGTGCTCGGCGTCCGAAGTGGCAGCTGAAGTGAGGCGACCAGGGTGGGTTTCAGTGCTGTCCCCTCTCCAAGTGTGTTCCTGCTCCCTGGGGACAAAGTCGGCGGCGTGACTGTCCGGCACGAAGCGAGGCTGCAAGGTTGTCTTTGCTGTACCAGCAAATGTGACTGGTGGCCTCTTGGCCTGTCCTGGTGGGGTGGCTGCTGGGGGCAGCCAGGACCTGCAGCTGGAGAGCTTGGATCCAACAGCCAGGCCTCTGATGGAGTGAGGAGCACCTGGTGGTGGCCACCTTGTCACTCATCCCTCTGCTCTTCCAAGACCATCAGCCCGGGGCTCGCCTTGGTTTGCTGTGTGGCCAGCCCAACTCAGGGAAATGCAAGCTGAGAAAGTGGTTCAGGGCCACCAGCTGTGGTGGGGCATGACAGGGATAGGTGCAGCTTTGACACTGGGGAGATCCATGCTCCACCACCACATACCATGTAAGAATATGTCCTCCTGAGGTGCAAATGAGGAACAGAGAGCGATTGCTTTGGTGCGATAAACTATTATAGAGGGGGCCACGAGGTATTGGAGAGGGCAAGGCTGAGAAAAGGAGCTGAAATGGGAACTGTAGGCAGAAAGGGAGATTTTGGGGGCAAAAGCAAGCAATATGGAGGAAGAGGAGGAATTTAGAAGCACCCGTGAGTCCCGACAGCAGCACTTGGTTTTCTGCTTTTGCAGCGTGGATCCAACACCCAGCAGCAGTGAGTATGCAGGGTCCAAGTCAACCGGTAGTCTTGGGAGGTGGCATCCATCTCCTCTTGTGTTTTGGTTCATGCTTGTAGGGAATGATTTGAATTTATTTTAAGAGGAAGATGGGATCACTGTGAGGTGTACAGGAGGGAAGCTGCTGTCTCAGATGCATCCTTTGAGCCTGATGGGGATGCCTGGGCTTTGGAGGCAAACAATGGATGCTTCCTGAGGGCAAAAGCAGTCTGTGGCCAAGGAAGAAGAGAAATCTGGTGGAGACCACTGTAGGGACAGAGATGGTGGTTATTGGAATCTTTAATTAGAAGCTTAAAGACAGGAGAAGGAGCTCTGAAGAGTGAGCCTGCCTGAGGGCCTGGAAGATTTGGGGCTTAGAGGTATCCTTTGTACATCATCAGTGAAGTCTCCCCCTTCCATGGACGAGGAGCAGGAGGTTTTGGCAGGCCCAGTGTTTGTGGCTCTGAGAGCCTCACTCAGCCTGCTTGAGTGGGGCTCAGGCACGGCAGGGAGAGCTGCCCTCAGACCAGGAGATGTGGTTGGGGTGGTCTGACGGCCCCAAGGAAATGCCACTGAGCATACAGCGTCTGTGGTGCTCAGCTGATGCCATTGAAATGCTTGGGATGGTCTTCTGAGCCCGAAGGCAGAAAAGCCACAAAACCTCCACTGTCTCACGGTGCAAAGGCAGCTCTCTTCAAGCACAAGCCAGTGGAGATTTAGTGTGAATTACCAAGGGGCCTTTGTGGTCCTGCAGGGAGCTCAGGAGCTAGTTTGGAGGTGAGGACATTCAGAAAACTCTTGTCCCTCAGGCTTAAGCATGAGAAAACCAGATCTGCTCGTGCAAAAGCTGTAAGGAGCACTCTGCCTCATCTTCTCACTTCTTTCCCAGATGTATTCTTGGCCACCTTGAGCCCTTCCTTTACTCCTGGGCTAATGTTGTCCTTCACCCGTTGGTCTGTCTTGCTCCTTGTGCAAGTCGGCTGCCAGGTTGGCCATGCAGGAAGTCCCTGCCCACTTGTCCTGTCGCACTGAGCCAGGGCTAATGTTTGAGAAGTCCTCAGGCGGTCTTTAACTTTGAGGTCATCCCATGACAGCATCTGGAGCGCCGTACCAGTAAATCTATTTGAAGTTCTGCCTTCCCGCTGGGGAGGAGGAGAAGGTCAGGTCTCCAGGGGATTTGTGTTCCTGGTTGCTGAGCTGATGTGAATTTAAGGGAAAATAACACACCTAAGTACTGAAGAGAAAGGCTCTGCCAGCGACTCTTCCCCCTTGTCTTGCAGAGCTGATGGGGTTGCCGAATGACCCCAGAGCATGGGTGAGGTGCTTTACAAGGGGCTTCCAAAGGTAACCAGACCCAATGCTGGTACCAGCTGAGCTGGAGAGGTCCTAGCCATCGTGCTGGGAGATGGTCTGGCTTCACTTGCTCCATTGCTGTCAGATGGGTGTGAATCTTCAGGCTGCCCTGGAGGCTCCATCCAACTTGCCTCCCCTTGAAAACAAACCGGGAGCCTTGGCAGAGTTTGACTCCTCGCTTTGCTGCTATTTTTAATCCCTCGTTAGAGTTCATTTCCTTTCTGGTGCCTGGTTATTTTCTCTCTGAGGTTTTCTGCTGCTTGTTTATTTGTCCCTGTCCTCCCCCCTGCACCCTGAGCTGTTCCTTCACGTCTGTTTTCTCTCTGGACACTGGAGAGACACCCTGGAGGCGTTCAGCCATGCCACCACGTGCAGTCATGAGATGGCCCTTGTGAACTGCTGCCACGATGGCCAGCCCTGCTCCAGGCGACTGTGGCTTGCTGACTGGCAGAACCCTCCCTGGCACCACTGACCCCGGGGCCAGCACGGCCAGACCCTGAGCCACCAGTGGGTACTGAGTGCAGTTGGCTGAGATGACTGCGAGGCAGATGCCGGAGCGGCCACCTGCATCCCTGGGTTGCTTTTCCTATCAGTTTGTCAGCTCCAGACACTGGTTAAAAAAATAATTATCCCTTTTTCTTTTTGTTGCCACTCCTGCTCCGAGTGAGATGCGCTGGGAGTGCCTGGCTGATGTTTCTCTCCTTCTTGGGTTCAGGAGCTTGGGATGGCATGACCTTGGCATGCCTTGGCATGACCCATGAAGGTCCCACCACGTCCTCAGCCCTGGAAACCTGCTGCTTTCCAGTCTGGGAATGCCTTTCGTTTTCTTCATATTGGGCAGCTAATTTCTGAGCAAGGTGTTGAATTTTCAGTGCCTGGCTTTGCTCTGTTTTCTAATTTATAGATTTTTCCAGTCCTTATTTCTCAGTCTTTGTATCCACCTGGAGAAGTCTCGCTTGGCTGTCAAACAGTTAAAACCCGAGCCCTGCTCCTCGTTTAATGGATTGCATTTTTATCTCTGTTTCTACAGCCAGTGTAAACGGGCTGGTGAAACCTTCTTTCCACTCAAGATGTGTGATGGTGTTTCCTTAAATCTGAATCCGACAGGACCAAGATCCAGCACATCTGAAACAGGGCTCTTTGGAGCAGGAATGCTGCTATATGAGAAACGTGTTACGCAGGCGCCGGGCTGTTTTACATGCCGTTCCCTGCTCCTTTGGAGCCGAGACATGGAATCACTCATCAGCTGCGTCACGGCATGCCGCTGCCGAAGCCCCCACGGTGTGAACATTGGCAAGGGGGAGTGGACAAATCCTGCCATTAATATTTAAACCCGGTACAAATCCCGTTGTTTGCTCTTAAATGTTTATCCAGCTCCCTGGCGTAATTGGGCAGGCCGTTATCTGCCGGGTTGCGTTGCACGTGTGGGAATCTGCTATTACAACCCTCTCTCTGAATCTTTTATAGGAGAGCAACATACATTTACAAGCAAATTTGGGTTGTATTTGGAGGCGCGGGAGGCGCGTTACTAATTTGGCTGCGGCCCGAACCCCAACGTGCGAAGTGCTCAATGTGTTGCGTGGGAGGAGGAGGTTTTATTTAGCTGCACGCTGCTTTCCTTGCTGCTTGGGCTTTCCGTCGCTAGCACTATGTGTGAGCAGTGAGCGCCGAGGGTAGCCCTGGGAACCCCACAAAAATGCAACCACTTTTTGCATCTTGCTGACTCTTCCACCTTTATCCATCCCAGCGGCCTCAGTGAGGGACCAAGGATGGGCTGAACTTAGGTGGGATGGGTCACTCCAGGCATCCACATCCTCCCGGTCCCTACAGATGCAGCCGGGTGACCCTATCGAGGCAGCTGAGATGACCTGGCCGGTCTGGATAGCCACAGCTTGGAGCAGCAGGCAGGATGGTGGTGAGGAGGATACGAAGACTGCGAGCAAGCGCCTGGGATAACTCAGCGATGGGGAGGGATAAACTCTCGTGGTAGACAGATTAGTCATCGGTTCCTGATACAGGATAATCGCTGGCTTGTCTGCTCTTTATCTGCGAGATAAGGGCCGGGCTGGGGGAAGGAAGGAAAAGGCATGGAAAAGTCGTGACCTGAAGCGGTCAGGATGGACTGTCCCTGGCAAGGTGGTCCCTCGTGGCTTATGGCAGGGCTTGGCCACTGGCAGTGGAGGAATAGGATCAGGGCACATGCGGGGCTGTAGGCGAAAGCCCTCATGCTCATCCAGGGGCTGTGATTTCCTTTCTGCTGCTTCAGCTCCCATCCCAATTACGTGGTTGTGTTGATTCTAAATTATTCTGCAGAGGGAGCAGCATCCTCCTTTCCCTTCAGCACAGTGTGGGCTGTGCCTAGAGCTTGCTGGAACAGCTCTCGGGCAGCGACTGTTAGCAGAAATTAATAGAATTTTGCAAAGGACAATAAATACTAATAGCTGTATCTTATCATGTCAGGAGCGTTCTCAGCCTTTGCCGGAGGAGCAAAGCCCCTTGGGTTGATGTGCTCTCACGTACAAGCCAAGAAGAGACAGTTGCTCTGCTGAGCAGGCATCCTGGAGCTTGATTTTCATGAATTTCATTTGAGCTCCTGGTTCAGCAATGCATGGGGCTGGGGTGTGCACAGCGTCCTGAGCTGTCTCCATGTGAAAGCAGTCTCTGGTCCCTGACCAGATCCCAGTCGAGTGGGGAAGACATCATTAAGATTCAATTTGGGAACGTGTCGGCTACAGCATCCCTTGACTGTCCGTGTAGCACCTCGCTCTTCCCATGCTGAAACCCCTTCCTCGCTCGAGAGGGAGACAAAATGGGAGAAGCTCAAGTTGAGCGGAGCATCTTCTACTTGTGCCGGTCCCTCCTTGGCACTGATTTTCCTTGAGGAGTTTCTGCAGAGCAGGATGCGAAAGTGGGGACCCAAAAAGCTGAGTTTCTGTTCCCTTCTGTGCTCCTGGCTGCTCACTGCAGCCGTTCTGCTGCCTGCCTCACGAGCCTGGGAAGCTGGGGCGTTGCTGGGAGGTAGAGCAGCACTTGGGGGGTAAAAATGGGAATTGAAAGGGACAAAGGAAGGGGAGGTGTATATAAGTTGTTGCTTAAAGCACTTCTGGGTTTTTGCTTTTTTTTTCTTTGTTCTCTGGAAGATGAAATACAGCCTGTGAACACAGGTGTGTGACTGTTGAAGGTCCTGTGCTGGTCACTTTGCTCTTTGAAGGATTATTGATTCTTTCTTCTTTCCAGTGGAGGGTCTCTCCCGGCAGGTACAGTGATGCACAGGGACTTGTCCCCTGTCCTAAAGCAAATAAGGGGCAGAACCTGGCATTTAACTCAGGGCTCTGGAGCCCCTGTGCAGTGGTACTTTTGTTAAGACTGTTCCTAAAGTGGGGGAGGGCTTGCAGGAATTGGAGCTTTACTGATGCTTAAACTGGTGATGTGGAGCAGGAGGAGCACCCCGGGCGATCCCTGGAGCAGGGGTGCCTGCTTTGGGCTCTGCAGCTGCGCTGCCTGTACGCCCGGGGCTGTGAAGGAAGGCAGGTCCCTGTTCTTCCTCAGCCTCACTTCACGTGGGACGCATTGGGGCTAGCCAGGCATTAGCCCTGTGGTCAGGATCCCCACTGATGGCTGCTGCCACCACTGTGGAAAGAGAGCGTGATGCTGCCAGCTGGGGCTCACTGCCTGGGAACCTGGTTGGTTTTCCCTCGCCTGAGCTGATAAAATAGAGGTGGATCCATATGAAAGTAGGTAGGTCCACTTCTCACTGGTGGGACTGCTGACCCTGCTGCTATAAACACAGTTGTCTCTTTTCTTCTCTCTCCCCATCTCCCCCAGGCGCTCCTGACCCCACTGCTGGGGCCAGCATCGACGATGAGAACTGCTGGCACTTGGACGAGGAACAGGTCCGAGAGCAGGTGAAGCTGTTCCTATCTCAGGGAGGGTACTACGGCTCGGGGAAGCAGCTCAACTCCATGTTTGCCAAGGTGAGGAAGAGCCGGCTGCTCTCTCCCCTCTCTGCTCGGCGTGTCACGTAGCCGGCAGCTCGCTGGCTGCCCTGGCAGGGTGCCCGTCACAGCTGGGAATCTCTGCTCCAGTGCCTTCTCGCCCAGTCGCGGAGCAGGCGGTTGTAATCCAGGCTCTGGGTCAGGCCTGGGTTGTCTCACCCGCTCTCCTGGCAGGTCCCTTCCTCCCACGCGATGGGCTTGCCGTTATCCCTGTGCAAGGGAGGGCTTTGCTCCATCTCCCCATCAGCACAGTGGGGCCAACCCTGCAGATCCCACAGAGACTGTGGAGAGGTGGTATCAGCCTACAGGCTCTTTTCTTTCTTTGTGGAAGGGCCTTGTTTTCATGTTCTTGGCTGCTTGTTCATCTATGCATCTTAGGCTGTGGCTGTTAACACAGCTGGACTACAACCAGCCAGGTCATAGCCATTGCATGTGTTATAATGTATGACTATATGTTATATATATGTGTATATTTACAGTCTGGACCCCTAAACTGAGTGAGCTGTGGGTTGCTAGCTAGGTGACTGTGTCTTAAACATCTCCAGGGGACCGTGGTTTGTCTCACCAAGGACCTTTCTGTCCTTTCCAGGTTCGGGAGATGCTGCGCATGAGGGACTCCAACGGGGCCAGGATGCTGACATTGATAACGGAGCAGTTCATGGCTGATCCTCGGCTCTCCCTCTGGAGGCAGCAGGGGACGGGCATAACGGAGAAGTGCCGGCAGCTCTGGGATGAGCTGGGTAAGAGTCACTGCCTTGCAGAGAGAAACAGCAGAGTTGCCTGGGCTGCTGGGCAGGGTCTTAAGTCTCATCCTGTCTTAACAGATTTCTGCCTGCTCTGGTGCATGTTTCCAGGGTGAGGAGGGGTGGGATGGTCAGTGCAGAGCCTGGCTTTAAGGGAAACACAGTTCTGGGTAATTCTAGCTAAGCAGTTTAGGCTCCGGCTCAGCTGCCTGACACCATAACATCATTAAGAATAAAACATTTAGATGATGTGGGCCCAGGGAGGTTGGTTGTGTGGCGGAGTTAACCGAGCAGTTCTGGGCTCTCCTGGACATCTTGATCTAGGGTGAAGAATTTGACTTTTGCCATAGCTTGATGATGAGTGAGTTTGAGCTCCTCTGCCAGTGGGAGATGCTGTGGAAGGGCAAGGACTCAAAGCCTGGGACTAAAGGGATGTTGTAGAGCTGGAAGAAGGATGAGGGTGGTCCAGGGACTGGAGCAGCTGAAGCTGCATCTGGGATCACAGACCCTCCTACCAAGTGCCCAACAAATGCAAATACAGCCATGAAACTGGAGAGCCTGGCCAAATAGCACAGACAAGAGGTGGGAGGGGTGGGATGTCTCGCTTCTGTGTGAAGTTCCATGGATGGAAATAACCACACCGGCTCTGGAGAGCTCATCTGTGCTTTCTTGCCAAGAAGATATTTCCAGGATTTTGGGATGCTGCAGCTAGATGGTTGGATACAGAAGGATCCTGGAGAGGTGGCCAAATCCACCAAGCCAGAATTTCCACATGGAAGAAAGCAAACATGGATGGATGGGTGTCTGGGCAGGCCTGGACGCAGGAAACAAATTGCCCAAATTATTTGGCCAGATTTCAAACCCACTATCCAAGCCTAGAGCCCTCCCTCCTTTCCTGCACGCAAGAGGAGGGAGTGGTTGGGTTTCAGTCCTGGCTTAACTATGCAAGGACGAGGCTGGTGCACGTAGTTTTGGTCGGCAGAGTGGGAGGAGGCGACAGCACGTCCCCATCAGCAGATGGCAGGGTGGTTGGGGAACGTGAGGGCCCTACCAAGGCTGGATCAGGGTGACAGCAGGTGAAGCGTGGTGCCAGCCAACGCACGTCAGAGCGAGCAGCTCGCCTGGCATAGGCACGTCACGCAGGAGGGATTTGGGCATCTTCATGCTGAAGAGAAGCCCCTATGGAGGACGTGGTGATGGTCCAAGAAGCAACTCTAGGACAGGATGGGCATGGACTATAGTCAAAGCAGGGATTATTCTCCCCATCTTCCAGAAGCCTTTTGGATTTGGACCTGGGCAGCATTTGCCATAGGAACGGAGCATCCTTCTGAGGAAAGGGTGTTCAGGCATGGAGGGAGCAGAGCTGCAGTGAGCTGGTGGTGTTCACCGGTAACAAACATCAGCAGTGTGGAGAGATGTTCCAAACCATCACTGGGTGGGTAGTGGTAGGTGGGACACGTGGGGCCGTGAAGGCACGTTGTCCGACCTCCTGTGGGCTGTGGATGCCAAAGCTGCCCAGTGTTACCGCTGCTGCCAAAGGGAGGGATGAGGAGCCTGTTGCCAGCTGCTGCAGGAAGCCCCAGCACAGACTGTGTTCTCTCACCACAATTAAGAGAAAAATGGGCCTCACAGAAATTATTTTGGGCACGTGTTTAATAATTAATCATCGATTTTAGCAAAGACTGCAGCACAGACTTGCGTGGGATTGGAAGAAGATCAGCCTTAAAGAAGATTGTGGGTTTATGCTGGGGAAAATGTAAAGGATTTTGCAGGATTTCAGAGTTTTAAAAGAAAGAAATAAATAAAAAAGGCATAGTTTGCTTGTGCATGTGCTGCCAACTGAACATCTATTGCCCCGTCTGCTGAGGAGCCACAGGAAAGACCTGCTGGATGGAGAGCTCTGCGGCGTGGGAGTATTTGCCCTGGCGCATTAGTATTTACGATTAAAGCCTAATTACAAAAAATAGACGAAAAACCAGCTGAAGTGCAGCCTGACCTTAATCTGCCTGGAGACGGGTTTATTTATCTCAGCCACTTGTTTACAGTGGGGAATTTCAGCAGATTAAGCCGGGGAGCGACCCTGTGGGAAACAGGAGAATTTCTTTGATGGTTATGAAACTTGGGCGCGGGATCGGAGCGCCTGTCCTCTCCTGGGCCAGCAGCCGGGACCGCTGGGCTGGGAAGGCTCTGACCCCCCTCTCCCCGTCCCCGCACCCAGCCCTGTCATCAAAAAGCATTTTTGTTTAGAGGCTTAGCTTAATCATGATCTGCCGCTTTGTTCCCCGCTTAACCTCCTGCTATCAGAAAGTTCAGATGAAGGTTTCTGCAGCATGTGAACAGACGCAGAGTCTGACCCGGCGTGGCGTTTCGGCTCAGGACAGGAGTCACTTGGGCTGTCAGCTGATGTCACTTGACCATAGGGCTCAGAAAACCCCTCTTTTCCATCTCCCAGATAACTATCGCAGCCAAGACAGATGCGAATCCCACCTCCCCACTACATCTTCCCTTCTGCAGCAGAGCCCAGGGGCACAGCGCTTTGGCAGCCAAAGGATGCCTCAGAGGGCTCCCGAAAATAGGCTGTGAAGGGAAGTCATGAGGCTTCTGAGGATGGCATCTTAGCTGAGCTGTGGAAGCCAAAAATCCAGCGGGTGCTTCCCATCCCTGGAGGTGGCAGAGATGGGGCACCGAGCTTTGTAAGCGCCTGTCAGCCCAGCCACTCTGCTCAACATCAGAGGTGTCAGCTGAAATTGCCGGAGGCTGGGAGCGGGTGAAGAGGGGCAGTGACAACAGGTAGTGTGCTGGTGGGAAGGGGATGCCTGAAACCACTTGGAACCCCTGAGATGTCCAACACCAGGCACCGAGCGCAGGATTTAGCTCATGCCTGCCCGAGGAGGTGGGGAGTTCTGTGCCCTCGGGCTGGCAGTGGGCAGGTGCCCACCGTTCAGCTGAGGGGAGTAACCAGAGCGTTAAGGAAGACTCATTTTCTGGAGCTGAGACCTGATACCTGATTTTTTCAAAGATGCTGTGTCTGCACAGCCCCTGTGGAGCCTGTAGGAGCCTGGGAGCAAGTGACATAGATCTGCTCTGGGAGTGGTGGGCCCCGAAAGCCCCTAAGGAGGTAGCTCTTCTCTTGCATGTGCATTAGTTGCTAACGGTGCAGGTCAAAAGTATTATTCCACCCTGTTCATCAGAAAGGACTGAGCTTTTGGTTGGGTTTTCTGGGAGCAGCAGAGCCGAGACGTGGATGGAGCTGGACCAGGTGAGGGCTGTTTGAGTACTTGCTGATCTTCAGTGCCTGCAGTTGCTTTTCCCATGCCCGTTCTGGGTGCAATGCTGCTGCCACCACCTGCGTTGTGACGTCTCTCCTGCCAAGCCAAGCCACTCCGAGGAGATGGACGTGCATAGCCTTCACTCCTTAATGATTTGAACCAAACATATCCACATGTCCCAAGTGGCAGAGGACAGGTGCCGGCAGATGCACCCCAAAAGCACCACCAAAGGTCAGCTATAATGGAGAGGAGTGGGGAGTGGAGCGAGTCAGGACATCGCTGCTCAGCCTGGTTTTGCTTCCTGCTGCCTGGAAAAGGGACCGGCTGCTCCAGCTGCCTGTGTCGGAGTCGCATCCTCGCTCGGGGTTGTTTGGCTTGACGGCGCAGCTGGGGAGCTGCTGCACAAAACACAGCGAGCGAGGGAGGTGGTTTGGGTGCCTGGAGGAATCCCCTCACCACCCAGCAGAGCCCTGTCGGGTGATGTTGTCCTGCTGCTGGCTGTCGTTTTGGGATGGGAACTTTGGCTCTGGAAGTGATGGAGAGGTGGGGGAGAGCAGCTGGCTGGGTGGAGAGGAGGAAGGTGCTCCGGGTCTCCATTGGGGCCATGAAGGAGAAGCAAGGGAGGGTGTTTCTGTGGGAGGGTGAGCGTGCGTGGCAGGATCCAACACAGGCAGAGGAGCAGCACAGGCTGCTCAGCCCGGGGGGATCCCTGGGGACACCGTACATGGCAGCTGTGCCAGCACGAAGCCATCACACCCCACAGGGCAGGCACAAGGGAGGGGACGTGCTGTATCCTGGCATCTTTACAGGGAAATCTGGGCAGAAACGCAACTGGCTAAAGAATGAGAAGAAAATGCATGGTTTTGCTCTTATTTGGGTTGCTGCAGCCCTTTTCAGAGCAGTGGGTGACCCAGGAGAGCCGGCAAGGCTCAGTTAGCAGCACCAGCGTCAGCCCTGTCTTAAAAAAGGATGAGTTGGGTCTTAATGATGGGCCTGGTTTTTCCTCTCACACAGCAGACAGCATCGTCAGGCCTGTGAGGTCCCATGGTTGACCTGGAGGTTGTCAACCTTGTGCGTCCTACTGATGGGCACCTCTGCTTGTGAGTTCCGGAGGGCTCACACCTTGTAGGGCTCTTGCCTGCAAGACATCAAGCCAAGCTCCAAGTTCCTATGCTTGTTCCTCTGCAGGCTGGGGGCTACTGGGGATTAAAAAAGAAAAAGAAAAAAGGGGAAGAAAATACACCAAATCTCCTTTTTAAATAGTTGAATGCAAATGGCCTGAAGAACAATGGCAGATGAAATAGCATTTGGAGCAGGCTTTAAAGTGCTTGGAACGTGGGTAGGATCAAAATCAGGTTAGTCTTTGGAGATACAGAGTCTGCAGCTTGCCAGGGTGTTTTTAAGCATGCTTTGATGTGTAGTTCAAACACTAGATTTGTCCTGGCAGACAGAAGCACTCACAAATTCATACACAGCCGCTCTCTCCTTCCCTCCTCCCCACTGTCCCCCATCTCATGAGATTATAATTTAGCTTCATTATGGAGGAGTTTTACTTTTATTTAAAGGCTGTCTAAATCCCCCTCCTGGGTCTGTGCATTATGCTGAAATGAGTTTACAAACGCCGATGAAACCTTGCAGGCTCTCACGACGAGCGTGGCAGCAGAAGAGCTTTGGCCCCGCGGGTACGGTGGTGGCACCTCCTTGATTTCTTGGCTTTGTTTAGGGGCGCTGTGGGTGTGCGTGGTGTTAAACCCGCACTGCAAGCTGGAAGAGAAATCCTGCTGGCTCCGGCAGCTGCGCAAGTGGGGGGAGATGGACGTCTGTCCCCTGGAAGATGGCAATTACGGTAACGAGCTTCCCAACATCACCAACGCGCTTACGCAGAGCTCCGGTCACAGCCAAGGTGAGTCTGGGCAGGGAGTGGGAATTCAGGGAGTTGGGTCCGGGTCAAAACTCACCCCAAAGTTGAAAGACCTCGGTTCACCTGCTGGTGATGTCTCTGGGAGTCAAGGGAATACAAAACATGTTTCTTTACAGCCTGTGGTTTTAGATACACTTGGAAATGTTTGGCTCTTTGCTACGTCCTGGGTGAAGTCACCTACATTTCAAGCATCAAATTAGAGACCGTTTTAAAGCAATTTGACCTTGGGAGAGTTTAGACCCCTACACTCCGTGCAGTTTTAGGTATGGAGTTTTACGGAAAACTGGCGCTGCTTGAATCAGAGCAGTGCTGAGCTTGGAAGTCCTGGCTATGATGTGAGAGTGAGGAGCTGGAGATTACGTAGAGCCCGTTTCCCAGCCCTTGAGCCTTGCTTATGGGCTTTTGATTCAGGTGATAGATAAGTCATTAGCCAGGAATGTTAAATGCAGTTCAAATGTGGAGCGCAATGTAGTTACAGGGTTTTTCCTTCCTGCTAAAATATTTTCTCAACCCCTGACAAAGTATTTGATCCCTTTAAAATTAAGCACTTTTCCCCCTTCCTTTCGCCTGAAGTAGACATTAATTGAAAGTTACTGTTCTTACTGTGCCTCCATCTGCTGTACTGGAATTGCTCTTTGGTGTATTACCAAGGTGGGAAGAAAGGTGGGCAGCATGGAAACTTCGTTCCTCTGGGTGGGATTGGTCCCTCAGCAGTGGTTTGGGAGCATGGCCCTCCTGCCAGCCCACTCCAACCATGGCCCGGACCACACATCCTGGCTGCCTCACCCTGTGCATCCTCAGCAAGTGGCTTAATTTAAACCTGGCCCTGCTCCATGTCTTGTGCCGACCCCGGGACTCCCCCCTGGTGTTCCCAGCTCCGCTGAGGATTTGCTCTGGCATTTGGGGCAGGTTGCCGGGGCTGAGCAGGTCACTTTTTTTAGACGTGCGAGGAGTTTCCGAAGCACGTGCTGGGGACGTCCCCTTGTCCCCATGCTCCTGCCTCTCCAAGCAGGGGACTGAAAGCAGTACAGATCCTGGAGGTGTCCCAGGGTTAATGTTTGTGCATATGTAAATGCTGCCGCAGATTGTTGCCAGCCTCTTTTTATTACCGAAGGAGAACAGCTGATTCCTGAAATCTTTCCTAATAAAGTGAGCAGGTTTGGTTCTCTATGTGTAAACACCTGTTTAATTTCTCTCCACCTCGGGGTGCCTGCAGCATTCAGGCTAATTGCTTGTTGCCATCGTTTCCGGAGTGTGTTTATCCAGCCTCCTGGATCAGCTTTGAGCAGTGCCTTTTGTTTTCCCCCCTTGAATGCATTTAACTCGGCCTGTTTTGCGGGTTGCAGGACCTAACATTCAGTGTTGCATCCCCTTTGGGGCTTCCTGTTTTGCAGCCCACTGGCTGTGTTTGGCCCTCATGACCCAGCATGGCTGGAGCAATGGCAGGATTGCTCCAGACAGGACTTTTCCTCCCAACAAACCACTTGTCTGATCTGTCTGGACAGAGTGAAACGCTCATCCAGCATTCGATAGCTTCAAAAACGTCAGTGAAGTTACAGAGCAGCTCTGAAGAGGAGCACAGACATTTGCTGCAGAGCAGCGGTGGGGTTCCACATGATGCCGTCTCCTCCCTTCCAGCCCCCTCACACAGCCAGAGGAGGTTGCTGGAAGGTGATGGTTCCCCCCGTTGCACGGAGGCAGATGAGACACGCTCCTGCGGTTCCCTGTGTGGCTTCAGGTGCTGCTGATCTAAGCTGTTGTGGTTCAGTGAAGCTGGGGCTTTGCATTGGAGCAGAAGAGTAGAGTTCGTGGTGGTTGCAAGGCAGTGATGCTCGCAGAAGCTCAGTCCTGACCCCTGGCTGAGCGTCACAGGGGTGGGAATGCACAGCCATATTTCCAGGTGTCAGCCTTGCGTGTGACAGTAGATTATTGTCAGAAAGCAAACAGATGGGCAGTCGCTGCCTCTTTTCTTGCCCCTCTGGCCAAGGCAGCTGTTCTAGCAAGTTACTTAGCAATGCCATCTAAGGAGACAGTGGTCTCCATCAGAGACGGGATGGGCAGCAGAGGTATCTAAAGGCAATCTTTTCCTGTGCTCACCTCAGAAACAGCTGGGATGGGACCAGATGGGGCTTTGCTCTCATTGTAGAGACATTACTCTGCCCAGGGAGGTCATGTCTGGGGCCAGGAACAGGCTGCCCCTGCCCAACCAAGGCACTGATGTTTTTTCTCTTTGCAGACTCACTGGCCAGGCCCAGACGAACCGTGTTCACCCGGGCAATCGAGGGCTGTGATCTCCACTGGCAGGACAGCCACCTGCAGCGCATCATTAGCAGTGATTTCTACGTGTCTCCCTCCTACCAGCGGGAGGGCGAGAGCCTCCTCTTCAACTCCCAGGGGCAGCCCCTGTGGCTAGGTGAGCATCCAAACCAGCAGCCCCTTGCATGGCCTGGGTGGGTAGGGTTGCTAGTGGAGAAGAGCCACCCAAGACATCAAAGAAGCTTTGCTGTCCTGGGTCCTGGCAAGCTTCTGCATCCTAGATTGAAAGAGCATCCCTGATCCTTAGCCGGAGGAGTGGGGCGAGCAGAAGGACTTGATGCCCTCCCACACCCCAGCCACAGTCCTTATAGAAAACCCCACATCCTTTACAGTGTGGGTTCACCTTGGTCAGCTTGGACCAGGCTGGTCATGTCCTCTGTCATGCTGCCAGTGTGTTTTGCTGTCCTCAGTGCAAGGTCTTACTGTTCCCAGTACAGGGGGACAGTTAAAGTCCCTTGAAAGTTGGCTGGGGAGCACAGCTGTTTTCTCTGGATTTTTTTTTTTTTTCCTGCTCTCAACCTTTCTTTAGTTTTCCCTTAAAGGCAGTTAGCAGACAGTATAATTAAGCCTTGTATGAGCTTAAGGCATACTGGACCAGTCAAGCCCAGTACCCTCCTGTGTGGTAGACCTTTAGTCCTTGTACCTCAAGGCACACAAGTTCTCTACTGCAAAGTCAAGACCCTGGATAGATCTGCAGAACCTGGACAGCTACCTGTCCTGGGATGAGATCGGTTGAGACAAAGGGCTTGGGGGATGCCTGGTGTGGCTGTCAGCCCTCAGACTGACCCCAAAATGGGAGATGCAAGCCCTCCACACCTCCAGGATGGTGAATGCCTCATCTCTGCAGCCAAAGAGGTGAATATATGAATGTGGAAAAGGTCAAAGCCCACCACTGCTTTTTGATCCACTTCAGGTGCTGGGATCTGCCATCCCCTGGCAACTGGGAAGAGAATATCTACAGTCACTCAGAGATGTGATTTGTGGAGCAGTGGCCATTAAATTGCTGTTAAGGCCAGGAGATAAGTTAAAAAGGGCCCATGTGAAGGCTGTTGGTACATCTCTGCTAGCTTAGCTGGAGCAGGAGAGGACATTTCTACTCTAGGAGGAGTTTTGTGTAGCTGGAGGCAGCAGGTCTCCTTCCTGCACAGCCATAGGCAGCGGTGGTCAGCTCATGCTTCTGGGGGCTCTGTCTAGCAGGGATGTGGTGGCCACATTTCCCTTGTCCCTAGCATAATCTGGGCTCTGGTGAGCCCTTTGGCCCACCTGGTCGGTGCATGTTATTTATCTCATATAGTTGCCTTGATTTTTGGATTTTGCACTTTCTTGGTGCCCCTTCAAGGATGCAGCTCTGGGAGATGAGTGTGATTTGTCAGCAGCTTCCAGTGATGAATTCAGCGAGAAGCTGAATATTTCATCCATTTAGCAAATGAATAGAGGGAGCAATAAGAAGCTCGTTACAGATGCGTTTGTTCTGAAACCTCTTCTTCGTGTGTTCCTTGAGGGTGACCTTTGGGACATGGAAACTCCGTTTGTGGAGGTGGTTGTCTGCATTTCCAAAGCTTTCTGAGCTCTTCCAGGAATAGAAATTATCCCTCTATCATAATTTTAGATCTTCTGTGTTTGCCTTTTTTTTTTTTTTTATTAGTTTCCCCCTTGGTAGAACATTTTGCAAGAAAATGTGATTTTCGCTGCTTGTTATGCAGCATGTCATGTCATCTGCTCCTGCTAATTTCTCACTCAGTCATAATCCTCTCCACAGTTGCTTGTGATTTCAGGTGAGCAATGAGCAGCAGGAGCAGATGAATTCCTAAGCAACTGTGAGTTCTGGGGGATTCATGCAACCGTTCCGAGTAATAAAATGCCAGGTAGGAGAGCCGCAGAAGAGGCGAGGTGTCTGCAGAGCTCTCTCCGTGGAAGCACTAAGGAAGCAGTTCGAAACATCACCCCAAATCTGCCAATGCCCCAGCTTGGTGGTGGGTGTGCAGCCTTACCCTGTGTGTCATCACCTACAGGTGATGAGAGCAAGTAGAGGTGCTGGAGGAGACACTAAGAAGCGTTTGGGTGGCCAGCAATGAGAAGAATCACCATAAGCTGTGCAGATTTTAGGAGAAGTGAGCGGGCAGGGTTGTAACAGCCTGTGTTTGGAGCCGTCATATTGCAGCAGTGGCGTGTTGGAAATGCTTCCACTAGATAAAGTTTGTGGAGGTGGGGATTTAGGTACTGATGTGGCTGCTGTGGGTTGAACGTGGTAGGAGTCCCCTTAGTATTCCTGGTAGGCATCCCTGCCAGGAGCGGAGAGAAAGGGATGACTTTAAGGCAAGGAGCAGGAGTTTAGCTGGTGCGTGGGGAAGACCAGCAGAAGAAAATGCCCTGAAGCCTGATGCTGTCAGGTTCTCCTCACCCCCTATCAGTATCATCCTGTGAATTTCTATGTTCCTCTGGCTCAGCCATGCCCCTGCGTTTGTCCTTGCCTTGCAGAACACGTCCCAACAGCCTGTGCTCGGGTGGATGCCCTGCGCTCTCACGGCTATCCCAGAGAAGCTCTCCGACTAACTGTTGCCATAATCAACACCCTGCGACTGCAGCAGCAAAGGCAGCTGGAAATATATAAGCATCAGAAGAAAGGTATGAGTAGAGCTATGGGAGAAACATCCTGTGAGGTCTAGCTGGGGTGTCCCAGCTGGTTGAGAAAGTCTCCTCCATCTCAGAGAGTAGTGCTGCCCCATCCAGAGCAGCTGAGGTTGAGTGGGCAGCCCTGTATCAGACAAACTGATGTATCTGATTGTTTGGTCCCCACCTGCTAAGGACAGAGAGGTGCCCACATGCTGTCTTGGGGCTGCTGGAGTAGGGGTGTTCTCGTTCCCACTGTTGCCGTGTCTGGTTGCCTGTAAGGATTGCACAGGCGGTGGTGGATGACACCTGCATTAAAGAAGAGCTGCTTGGCTGCAGAGCTGCAGTAACTTGCTGTGTGTGCCACCTTGCATTCGCTGAGCAAATTGTACCAGGAGACAAGATCAGTGTTTCTGCTTTTGCAATTGCAGTTGGCAGAGCTGGGGTCAGTTACTGCAGTCCTGCTGGTGGTTGGTCACTCTTGGGCCTTGCTACCTCAGCCAGCTTGAGGTCATCAAAAGATGGAGCTTTTAAGACTCGCTGGGAGTCTTTGTTATTTCCAGAGAGGTTTCTGCTTGTGTTTCCAGAACATTCAAGGCTACCATTGAAAATGAGTCCATAAGTTGCAAGTCTGACTTTATAGACACCATCTTGGGACTCTGCAGCCCCTCATGGCCTCCTGGAACAGAGAATGAACTGCTGTATCTTATGTGACTGTAGGGCACCCTTTTTTTTATTGTGTGTCTGCTTGCTCTGATGTCTGTGGCAGCCTGTGGAGTGGCTGCTCTGAGCTGCTCGTTGCCCTCGCAAGTAACCGTGCCTGAGTTGACCCTGGAGGTCCCCATGTCCCAGGCCCATGGGGTAAGAAAAGGCCTTTGGTGTCAGAGACCTCTCTCGGTGCAGAACCTGTCTTTAAATTCCTCACTTCTGATCTCTGTCTTTTCTGTTTTTTGCAGAGCTGCTGCAGCGAGGGGCAACAACCATCACCAACTTGGAGGGCTGGGTAGGCCACCCTCTGAACCCCATCGGCTGCCTCTTTCTCACCCTGACTGAAGCTTGTAGATTAGAAGAGGAAAATTGCCTTGAAATTTCAGGTACTGAGTGCTCCTTCTGGCTCTCTTCCTGGTGGCTGTGGCTGAACTGAGCCCGGTGGGTAGACCCTGGGACTCAGGACTCCTGAGCTCCAAATATCCCCTCTCTCCACCTTTGCAGGAGCAGCCAGGGCAGAGCTGCAGTGCAGAGAAGGGGAAGTTAGTGTCCTGAGTTTTCCCGACCTCTGGTTTTCAGCCAGGACAGAGCAGGAGAGTGGCTTAGCAGAGCTGGGCCAAGGTGTGCTGGTCCATGGGGAGGCTCTGGTGTCAGCCATGCACCCGGTTGCATAGGTCTCCTGCACCTCCTAGTGAGAGCAGGAAGGAGGGTGAAGCCCAGATCTCCTGTAAGGAGCTTTTATCCATCACCTCTGGGTGACTGAAGGCCAGCAGGCAGGGAAGTGTGGGTCTTGCTTCTGAAGTTGAGAGGTTTTTCTCTCTGCTGTGGTTCAGCCACTTAGGAAGGCTCTTCTAACCTTGCTGCATCTCTCCCTCTTCTTCCAGATGCTGGGGACTCCAAACCCCCAGTGTATCAACATGTGCCCGTCGCAACTGGTAGCCAAGACAGCGGCGAGTCCTACCTGTCCCTGGCCTTAGAGGTGGCCCTGATGGGGATGGGTCAGCAGAGAGTGATGCCTGAAGGTCTCTATGCCCAGGACAAGGTGTGCCGCAATGAGGAGCAGATCATCGCCCGGCTGCAGGACCTGGAGCTGGACCCGGTGCTGGTGCAGACTCTGCGGAAGCAGTGCATCTTGCTGCTGGAAGGTGGGTCTTGGTCCATCTAGCTGGCTCCTGTGTCTTAGCTGAGTGCTGGTAACATCTCCAAGGTGCCCTTTCCAAGGCTTATGCCTGGCTGACCTCATCCTGGCTTCTTCCTCTGTGGGTGGGTGCTGAGTCTGTAGGATCACTGCTCTGCCCCATCATCTGGCAAAACAGGGGTTTGCTGTCATCCCTGGAGCAAGACCACCCCAGGAGCCTTATGGAGAAGGGTGCTAAGCACACGGCCTCAGTTTCTGAGGGATTTTGACCTGAAAGGGTCTTTAGAAGAGGAAAGAGCAGCCCTTTGCCCTGAGTCCATCTCGAGTAATGCACCAGGGAGCTACTGAGCAGATCTCCAAAGCTTTGAGGTGCTGCAAACCCCAGCCACAGATCCTGCTGTTCTAATTATGGCTGATGGGCTCTGCTTCTGCCTAGGTGGTCCCTTCAGCGGCTTGGGAGAAGTCATCCACCGTGAGAGCGTCCCCATGCACACCTTTGCCAAATACCTGTTCTCTGCCCTGCTGCCCCACGATGCAGATCTGGCGTACAAGCTGGCTTTGCGGGCCATGAGGTTGGTGCATGTTTTATTCCGTCTCTGCCCCCCGGTTTTGCCTCCCTCCTCTGCTCCGCCGGGAAGCCGGGATGCTTTGCAACCCTAGAGCAGGGATGGGAGTGGAAGCAGGCTTGGAGCTTGCCATCCCTGGGATCATCCTGTGCAGCGTGTAGGGCTTCCTGGGCACCAAGTGACAGCACAAAGAGACTTCTGCTCTCTGTTTGGGCGATTCCTGGTTTTCAGGCCCCATCCATAGGGTTTTGCATGAATGTGGTAATGTCTGCGGGTCCAGCCCCTTACTCCAGGCTGCCTCTCCTGGTGACAGGCATCCTCTGCCTGAGCAGGTCCCAGGCAGGCATGGTGCTGTCATCTGCCTTCTGTCTGCCAGGCCTCGGGGCACCCTGCAGGAAGGGCTCTTATCCCGGCACAGATGGGCAGATGATTTGCCCCAGGCTCCAGGATGTTGCAGAGCCAGGCAGAGAGCACAGTCACCCTCTGTTCTCCATTAAAGCCCAGCTCCATCTCTGGGACTGGGGACAGGGCCAATGCCAAGAGCTGCCCCATCTCCCTTCCCAGTGCATGACACACCTCAGACATCAGCCTGTGTACTGCAGTTTTTTGGCAGGCGCTGGATAGGTCTTGAAAATGCTGGAATCTCCCACATGAGTCAGTGCTTGAAGGACCGTCAACCCCAGACCATCCCAGTGCCCTCTCCCTCTGACACCATCTTCCTTGTGGCATTTCCTCGGCAAAATATGCCATCTGTCCTTGGTGCCAAGGGAAATATTGAATTCCCCCTGTAGCGAGAAGAGCTGCTCAGGAGGACAACCACACCTAAAAGAGCAGCCAAGGGCCTCTGCAGTGCATGGGGACACCATGCCCCACCAGACCTAAGACCTCCAGCCACCGAGCAGGAACAGGACTGAGTGCCCCAAGGGTGCATATTGTTAGTGCCCATCCCCTGCTCCCAAACTGGACCCCGTGTGTCAAGGTGTTTCTGACCTGGGAATGTTGGGCTTCTGCTGCCCTGTGGGTACTCCAAACCTGCGAGCAAGGAGAGCAGAGACAGTTGGATGCTCTCCATGTCCAGGGAGACAAGTTCCCTCTTGCACGCCTTGGCTGGGCCATTGAGTTAGTGACACCAGCACCAACTTAGGGGTTTAAGAGCCAACGTGGTTTTGGCACCGTGGCTGCTGACGTGAAACTCCTGCTCCCCTTCCTTAGGCTTCCTTCTCCCCCGGGCTTTCCAGGCTTTTAGATATCCCCACAAAAGCAGGTAACCCAAACCGGCTGCGGAGGCCCTGGGGAAATGTGCCGCTGCTTCTGATCACAACCGAGCGTTTTAAGAAGAACCAGATGATAAAGCCAGGAGTTCTGGTGGGCGCTCTGACATGAAAGGAGCGGAGAGGGAGGAGGGATTTTGCTGGTTTTTTTTTTTGCTTTTTTTTTTTTTCTGAGGCTTGGGCTTTTTCTTACAAGTTTATAAATCACTTCACGGATCATTCTCCTCCTTTCAAGTTGGTCTCAGATTGATCCCTGCGCCCATGTGTTGAGCACGCTGCCCCAGGAGCCCCCACACGTGCACGGCAGCAGGATGGTTTCAAAGGCGGCCCCTGCCTCGCCTCATCAGCGCCTTGGGGAGAGGGGACGAAGCCAGGGCTGGGCTGGGGTCTGATGTTGCCTCCTCCCATTTGCCCTTTAGGTTGCCCGTCCTGGAGACCACGGCACCGTCCGGCGACGTGACTCACCCCCACCACTTGGTCTCGGTAGTCCCCAGCAGATACCCACGCTGGTTCACCCTGGGGCACCTGGAGTCACAGCAGTGTGAGCTGGCCTCCACCATGCTCACGGCAGCCAAAGGTTGGTCAGGGTGTCCCAGAGCTGGGACAGGGGTGGTGGGACAATGCTGTGCAAGAGCATCAAAGGGATTATCATGGAGAAAAGAGGGAGCTCCTGCTTCTGCTCTCTTGACTACTGGCAGAGACCAGCTGATTGCCCTCCTGGCAGCCCACCATGGGATCTCTGGGGATCTTGGCCCAAAGGGCCCCAAGGCTTGT
Source organism: Tringa tobata (assembly GCA_033628505.1). Classification (NCBI taxonomy): domain Eukaryota; kingdom Metazoa; phylum Chordata; class Aves; order Charadriiformes; family Scolopacidae; genus Tringa; species Tringa tobata. The sequence continues at coordinate 141,244 of JAHREE010149566.1, read as the reverse complement.
GGTCTGGCTGGGCAGGAGAGAAGGTTCCCAGGAAGTGCAGGCAACCCTACAGGGATGCCAACCACAGTGCTATAGATCCTGGGCAGGTGATGCTGGACTGTGCCTGTCCTGCAGCATGATCAGCTGACAGACATGTTGTGAGTTCATGCCATGGTTTAGTTGGAAGCTGCTTATCTGTTTACATCTGCTTTGTCTCTTCCTGTCCTGTGGTAATCATCTTGCACAGGCTGTTCAAGGGAGAAGACTTCCCTATGCACCAAACTATGTGTGGCTTTCAGCAGGGGTGGAGATGGGGCAGCTGTGCTGGGTGGGACACCTTGGTGTCAGCCATGGGGGTGCTCGTAAAACATCTCCTTGCTGGTCTCTCAGGCCTCTTTGGTACCTGCCCAGGCACAATCTTGAAGGTGAGCATAGGCTTTTCATTAAACATCCCTCTGTCTAGAAACCATCCCCACCAGGATAGCGAGTGCCTTGTGTCCCATGAGGGTTAGTGAGCCAAGCAGTTACCACTGCCTCCCACTCTCCCACACAGCCTGTGTCAGCCTCCAGCCCCTGGTACTGCCAGCCTGACAGGAAAGGTGGTGCTTCCCCAGTGAGATGGAAGGTAAATGAGCTGTCAGAAAGCTCCAGCTTCCAGCCCCGCTCCTCTTGGCTGCTTTTCCAGGGCTGATAGTGAGGGTGTCCTGCACCTGCCTTGCAGTGCCCTGATGGTAGCTGGCTTATCCTTTAGCTTCTTCTCCCTTCCAGCACCTAATGGGGGTGAGATTTTTTTTTCTGGGGGTGTAGATCCATTGGATTGCATCTGTTTTTCCCACTGTCCCTTCTCCAGGTGTTCTCCCGATGCAGCATGTCCCGATGTGATCCTGCAGCCTCTCGCCCACGCCCCCACAAGCCATTTTTGGAAAGCTTGGATTTTGGTGGCGATGCGAGCGGCTGCTGTGGGTGGCAGGCGATATCTTTAGCTATTAGTCACCCAAGATGTCTCCGTGTGCCCAGGTGCAGCGCTAGGCTTTTCACACTGCTGTGCCTTAGTTGGTTTTCTCTGCGTGAGGTTTATCTGCTCCGTTTATACTATGGTAGTAGAAAAATTAATCTGGAACAAAACAGAGGCACCTGATGTGGCACATTGGCATCTCTGGTCTGCACCCATGCCAAAGGTCCCTCTCCTCGCCCTGTGTCCCACAGGGGCTGACAGGAGGAATTTCCAAGCCAGATTCAGGACCATGATATATTAATATGCCTTGGTGGGTCTCTCTCCCAAGACCCTGGCCCATCTTCCAGTGCTGTCGTGTATCTTTCTAGCACCCATGGCCTCCTGTGGCAGGAGACCCAGAGCATGACTGGGTGTTGTGCCAGGAACCCCATTCTTTGGGGTTATCTCAGCCTGACCTGGGACATCCAGGACCAAGGTGCAGTGACCCTGGCCCAGCCTTTACTAACTTTGCAGAGAAGGGACTTAGGGGCAAGCCACTATGTGTGCAGCAAACAGCTTTTCTTCTTCTTTTTAATGTTCTAAATGAAGACTGACCTTTCTGCAGCCATTCAGCACTGGGCATCTCCCCAAATCCCTCCTTTGTTGGGAAGAGCCCGCTTTACAGCTGTCAAACTTGAGCCCAGGGTAGAACATCAGGTGCCTGGAGAAGTCTGCTAATGCTCCAGGATGTTTCTGGGATCACTCAGGGTTGTTTGTCCTCTCTGTGAGAGGATGATCTGGAGCAAGGATGGGTGCTGTAGGATGTATCATCTCCTGGGGAAGACAACTCATTTTGCTCTTGGACTGCAGGACTTGATCCAGCATCCCTGTGCTTCCCTCCACGTGCATGTCCAGAGGGGCTGACCATGCTGTTCACCACCTGGTGCAGGCAGGAGATGGGGCTTGAGGGCAAGGTGGGGGAAGGCCAAGCCATCTGACCATTTTTCCCTGCACCCAGGGGACATGCTGCGCCTACGCACAGTGCTGGAGGCCATCCAGAAGAACATTCACTCCTCCTCCTTGATCTTCAAGCTGGCCCAGGACGCGTTCAAGATTGCCACGCCGGCCGACAGCAACTCTGACACGACGCTGCTCAACGTGGCACTGGAGCTGGGGCTCCAGGTATGGGATGGTGCTGGGGATGCTGTGGTGGCCCTTCTTTCCCACGCACTGGGGCAGCAGCACTGGTGATGGTCTTCCACCAAGCAGGTGGTCCCCTGTGGAAGGAATAAATTCATCCTAGGATGGCCGTGAGCAGGGGAGCTCAGCACTGGGAGGCCCCTGTGCCTGCTGCAGTTTGGTGGAGGCGAGGCAGTGCCAGGGAGCCGGTAGTCAGCTGGGCCAGAGGGATTTTTGGGAGAGCACCACTGTGTTGGGTGGCCTTGTTGGAGCCCTGTGGGGCGGCCGGTCACCCCGAGTTTGCCTCACAGGTGATGCGAATGACCCTGTCCACCCTCAACTGGCGGCGGCGGGAGATGGTGAGGTGGCTGGTGACATGCGCTACCGAAGTGGGTGAGTGCCTCGCCGTGCCAGGAGGTCCGGCCTGCATGCGGTGGGAGCCGGGTGGGCACGGAGATCCTAGGGTCATTCATAGCTGTGGGGATCTGAGCTCTCCTGGGTCTTCTCTTTCTTCCTGGGTAACTGGATGCACCTCAGAGCACCAGCTGGCAGGGCTGGGGTCACAGCGGTGGCTGGGACTGGGACAGGTCCCCTGTACCCAGGCCAGGCCAGCGGTGTTCGCTGTGCCCTGCAGCATGTCAGCGCAGGGTAGCTTCTGCCTGTCCCCCTCTGCCCTGTCCCATGGGCTGGCTTTGCCTTGGCTTTGGGCATCTGGGGACTTGGAGGAGCCCTGTGACTTGAGCTGGGCTCCAGGGCTGTGCCATGACCCTGGTTTTTTCTTGCAGGGGTGAGGGCCCTGGTGAGCATCCTGCAGAGCTGGTACTCGCTGTTCACTCCCACGGAAGCCACCAGCATTGTGGCGGCCACGGTGATGTCCCACAACACCATCCTGCGCCTGAGCCTGGACTACCCGCAGCGGGAAGAGCTGGCCAGCTGCGCCCGCACCCTGGCCCTGCAGTGTGCCATGAAGGACCCGCAGAACTGCGCCCTGTCTGCCCTGACCCTCTGCGAGAAGGACCACATCGCCTTCGAGACTGCCTACCAGATTGTCATCGACGCCGCCTCCACCGGCATGACCTACACCCAGCTCTTCACCATCGCCCGCTACATGGAGCACCGGGGCTACCCGCTCCGGGCGTTCAAACTGGCTTCGTTGGCCATGACTCATCTCAACCTGGCCTACAACCAGGACACGCACCCGGCCATCAACGACGTGCTCTGGGCCTGCGCCTTGAGCCACTCTCTGGGCAAAAACGAGCTGGCGGCCATCATCCCGCTGGTGGTGAAGAGCGTGCACTGTGCCACGGTGCTCTCGGACATCCTTCGCCGCTGCACCATGACGGCCCCAGGGCTGGCCGGCATCCCCGGCCGCAGGAACTCGGGGAAGCTGATGTCCACCGACAAAGCCCCGCTGCGGCAGCTGCTGGACGCCACGATAAGCGCCTACATCAACACCACCCACTCCCGGCTCACCCACATCAGCCCCCGGCACTACGGGGAGTTCATCGAGTTCCTCAGCAAGGCCAGGGAGACCTTCCTCCTGGCGCAGGACGGGCACATACAGTTTGCCCAGTTCATTGACAATCTCAAACAAATCTACAAAGGCAAGAAAAAACTGATGCTGCTGGTGCGGGAACGGTTTGGGTGAGCCCCGGCCCCCGCCACGCTCACTGGCAGGGTCCGGCCGCAGCACGGGGACTCGGGAGAGAAGAAGGAAGGAAAGCAGAGATCACCTTCCCCCCCCATAGGCAGAGGCTGCTCTGTTTTGGTCTTGTTTCTTTCTTTTTTTGTTTGTTTTGTTTTCTTCTTTTTTTTTTTTATATTTTTTCTTTCTTGGATTTAACCATTTCACACACTGAGAGGATCCAGAGATTCCTTGGGCACAAACCAAAAGGCAACCACGGGGAAAATGGATGGTTCGCTCAGCCCCCTGCCCTCCCTTGCCAATACCAAAAGCTAACCTGGAAATCTAATACCTCTTTCCTGAAGGAAGCGGTCGCTGGAGGGATCCGAAGGTTGCAAAGTACAAAAAAAAAAAAAAAAAATCTTTAAAATTATGTGGGGAATTAAAAAAAAAAAAAAAAAGAAAAAAAAAGAGCGAGCAAAGAAACCCACAACACTAGAACCTCATGCGTCACCAAAAGCGATGGCTTTGCAGAGCGCTTCTCCCGCCCACCCGAGACATGCAAACTCCTCTATTTGTGAAGATACTTCAATAAAAACAAGTTAAAGTAACTGTTCTCAGGGATTGCTTACTAAAAGTAACACAAAAAAAAAAAGCATTTATGATACTGTAAATACTATAGTATATGTGTCAATTATTAAATTGTAAAGTTATAATTATTTATAATTCTGTCTTTTATTTGGGGGATACTTGAAATTGTCGTGGGCTGGGGCGATTATTTTTATTATTGCTATTATTATTATTATTATTATAACTATTATTTAAAAAAAAAACCAACCACACAAAACAAAACCACAGACAAAAAGAGGAGGAGGCACGCGAACATTTCTCAGGTTCCCATGGCATCGTCGGCAGCGAGAAGGGTGTGGGGGGAGGCGAACGTCCGCTCGACTCGCAGCCCTGGGATGGATGGACGGATGGACAGACGGACGGAAGGAGGAGCGGCAGCCCAGCGCTCGAGGACAGCGAAGGAAGGGACTTGGGGACGACGCTCGCTCGGACGCACACGGATGCTGGCGATGGAGGACA
>JAHREE010149566.1:117053-131682 GCA_033628505.1 Tringa tobata | reverse complement strand
GGGGAAAGGAACGGGACCGGGAGGGCCGCCGCGGCCTGCGCTGCCCGCGGAGGGGGGCCTGTGGGTGGCGTCCGCTGAGGGGAGCCGCCCCGTCCCCGGCAGGAGCAGCTGGAGGAGTACCGGAGCGGCTGCGAGCTGGAGGAGGGCTGGGTGCTGGTGTGCAAGCACGCCGACGGCGGGGACCGGCTGGTACCGGTGGAGTCCACGGAGCGGATCCAGCGGCAGCAGCAGCTCTTCGGGGTGGACTACAAACCCGTCATCAGGTACGGGGCCACCGCCCCCCGCTCCCCCTAGGTCGCCTTCCCCGGCTCCCCCTTGCGCGGCAGAGAGCAGGGGGGTTCTCACACCCCACCCCCGGTTCACCCCGGCCCCAACTGTGCGGGGTCTCGGCCCCGCAGCTGAGGAGCCCCGGCCCGCTCAGCCACTTCATCCATGGAAGCGAAGCAATAGGGGTGCCAGATGTGGGGTTAACTGGGTTTGGCTCGGTCACTGTGCTTGTCACCTGCCTGGTGGGGTGTGGGCTGGAAGCAGGAGAGATGGTTGGAACGGGGAAGGTGGCGGGTGAGGCTGGAGGTGATGGAGGATGGAGCGCGGTGGGGCTTTAAACCCAAATCATCTCCTTCCAGGTGCCCCTCAAGCACCAGCTCCTTCTTTCCCATGGGGTTTTCTCACTCCCCTTTTTTCTGGACCGTTTCAGATGGGAGCAGGTGGTGGATCTGACGTACTCCCTGCGCCTCGGAGCAAAGCCCAAGCCCATGGAACAGGATGAGGCTGCGGTAGAGAAGCTTCGGTATGAGCCGATTCCCAGCTTCTGCTGTGGTTGGGTACAAGGCACTGTCTCTCCCTGGCTGCTCAGACAGCCATCTCCTGCAGACTGGGGGGAGAGGGGGGAGGACAGGCAGCGGGGAACAGACAAGACAGCTTGTCACAGTCTTGTCCTAGATAAGCATCCTGAGTTAAATGACACAGGACTAACTTTTCTTCTAAGGCTGGGGAAAATTCCACTTTTAGAAGACTCAAGTTTCTGAATTTGTGAAAATGTTTACTTTATAGCTTGCTAGGCTACATGGGATTCAAGGTCTCGGTGTTTTTGAGCCTTGCCAGGTGCCAGGATGAGGCCTGGGCATTTGACCCAGGCTGGCCAACAGGATTATTTCATACCACGAACGTCACTCAATTCAATATAAATTAGAAAAGTTTGCTGCGTAGCTCTCTCTCCCTTGATGGCAGTGGTCAAAAGAACTCCTTGCCCTGGTGCCAGACCCCCGAGGCCTTCCTTTCCTCCCAGAGCTATAGCACTCGCAGTGTCTGACGTTTGTTGCCCACTGCTGGGAGTGGACAGCATCCTACTGATATAACTGAGTATATATCAGTTGGCTGAGTATAATTCTTGTATATCTATATTAGTATTGGGATTAAGACTGGTTCTGTAGTATTATTGTTAATTATCCAGTCTTATCTTGATAAATCAATTTATATTTCAACGCTTGTGTTTCCTTGCTTTCCCCAGTTTCCCTTTCTGGGTGGGAAGAGATCATCAGGTGATGGAATAATTGACTAACCGACAATAAATTGTTATGGGTTCTGTCAAACCATAACAATTAGCTGCACAAAACAGAAACAGGGCAAGACCAAGGCAAGGAGGACATGGACCCACCTTCCCTGACCCATTAGCCTGGTTGCCTCTGGCTCTCCAGACCCCTTAATTCCTTTTCTCTGGTAGGTTTGTGCCCCCAACATGGACTTATGAATGTGACGAAGACCTGGTGCATTTCCTGTATGATCACATCGGGAAGGAGGATGAGAACTTGGGCAGCGTCAAGCAGTATGTGGACAGCATCGATGTCTCATCCTACACGGTGGGTTAAAGGGACAAGGTTGCATCAGCCCCATTGTACTATGGGGCTGAGAAGTGTATGTGGTGCTGGCCGGGCTGGGCTGTGTTTGTGAGGATGTGGGAGAGAAGCCTGGAGAGCATCGTGTAGCATATTGTGTAACCAATGGTGGTTCTCAAACCACCCCCTGGAGGGTCTGTGGTTTGAGAAGCTAATGCTAATATTAGCTGCTAAGCTGATTTTAGGGAGGGTTTGATATTCTGTGCTCTGTGTGTGTGACCCTAGAGCACTTTAGAGGGTCAGTCCCAGTGTCCTGTATGTTCTGGACTCCCTGTGTCTACCCACAACCCAGCAAAGGGAACGGGCCAGTTTGACGCCCTCTGGCTCTAAGATTCATAACGAGAGTAATCACTAAGGGGAAGTTAATCCTACCTCAATCTGATATTCCTTTCATTCACTTCCCTCTTCCAGGAGGACTTCAATGTGTCATGCTTGACCGACAGCCACGCCGACACGTACTGGGAGAGTGATGGGTCCCAAGGCCAGCACTGGGTGCGGCTCAACATGAAGAAAGGCACCATTGTCAAGTGAGTCACCTCTCTCCTGTGCGATGTCTCACAGCTGGGGTGAGCCCTTCAGCCCCTGCTCTCGGCATGAATCCATCATGGCCAAAATTTTCCCTGTCCCTCAACCCTTGCTCTGTCTCTGAGCTTGAAGGGTTCTTGGCATTGTCACAGGTACCTGGGGATCCCAGCACCAGGTGCCTGTGCTTGATAACAAGCGTGACCAGGCAACGAGAGGGAGCAGCAATGGGTGCACTTACCTTTTTCTCATTTCATGCTTCCCTTTGCAGGAAGCTCCTGCTGACAGTGGATACCACAGATGAAAACTTCATGCCCAAGCGAGTTGCTGTGTATGGGGGCGAGGGGGACAATCTGAAGAAACTGAACGACGTCGGCATTGATGAGTGAGTGGGTGGAGGTGGAGAGGGTAGCATGGCCTGTGAGCAGTCATGCCAGCACCAGCCTGGCTTAGGAGGCCCAAGGCTCTGGGCCAGGCATTTTCCATCTTTGAGCTGCAGGCTCACTCTGCCTACAGTAGCAGACAGCACAGTCCTCAGGGGTCTTCCGATCCGATTGAGGAACCCATGGGGATTGTGTCACCTGGAGCTGAGGCACCAGCAGGTTCAGGCATTCAGCATAGACCATGTTGTAGGCAACTGGGTCTGGCTTCGTGCCGCAGGCTCCCATTTCAAAAGATGCAAACCCTCTTCCCCTACAAGGGACTGAGTGGATTTTGACAGGCTGGGCAAGGAAACAGCTCTTCAGCCCTCGTCTTTGCCGTGTTTGCAGGAGCTACATTGGGGATGTGTGTGTCCTTGAAGACATGACAACGCACCTGCCTGTCATCGAGATCCGGATTGTGGAGTGCAGAGGTAGGGCTGCCTGTTATGTCCACATCCCTAATACACCTATAAGATACTGTACATTAAGAGTTTGTTCCTGTGGCTTGTGCTTCCTGGCCCTGTAGGCTGTTTTAGATGAGATGCAGAAGAACCATGGGAAACTCAAGGGGAACCTGGAGGTTTGCAAGCTGTCGGCTTTCATCCTATCTTTCTTTGCCTTTGAATATTTATTTTTTGTTTCTTCTGTTAATGTCCTGCTGCTTCTTCACAGAAGTATTTCAGTCTCTCAGTGCCCAGCCCCAGTGCTGGTAGAGCTGGTCACATTCCTAGTGCTTTTACTTATAGACCCCTCATGCTGGAAGGTGTGCTTTTGCATGGTCTTAGTGTATCATCCGTGGTCTTCCTTCGTAGATGATGGGATTGATGTTCGTCTCCGAGGCATCAAAATCAAATCCTCCCGACAGAGGGACTTGGGGCTCAGTGCTGACATGTTCCAGCTGCCCAATTTGGTGCGCTACCCTCGCCTCGAAGGGACAGACCCTGACCTGCTGTACCGACGGGCTGTGCTCATTCAAAGGTACTGTGTGGAGTGGGAGCAGACAAGTGGGGTGATGTTGTCTATAGGGCTTGGTGCCAACATGAGTATGGCTGGAAGCTGTAAAACTGTGACTCCCCTTGGGAGAGGTATCCTGGACCCTGAAGAAAAATAGACAGTCATTTGGGAACAAAATGGTCTCTCTCCCCTACGTGTTCAGAGGAATTTTGCAGCTCAAGTTTGGTGTCCTGCATGTCACAAGCACAGAGTATCTGTGCGGTGTGTGGGGTGGGTGCATGCAGAGTCCTGTGCGAGGGGTGCAAGGTCCCTGCAGTGCCCAGGGAGTGAGAATTTAGTGCCAATGGCTCTGAGGTATATAAAACTATGCCGGGTTGGGTTTGGATCAGATGTTACTTTTTTAATTGTGTCCTAGGGTATCTGGCCTGGAATAGGCTTGTGCAGATCCCTATCCTTTCCATGTCGCAATACCACCTTCTTTGGAATTTAGGTTCATCAAGCTCCTGGACAGTGTCCTGCATCACTTGGTGCCAGCCTGGGACCACACTGTTGGCACGTTCAGCAAACTCAAGGTGAGCAATTCCCTCTGTGTCTTGTGGGGCCGCGGTCTGTCAGGGTGATTGTGTCTGGGCTGTGGCAGGGGAGGCAGTTGCTGCTTGTCACCTTTAAAGCAGCTCAAGGGAAATACCTGGCTGAGTTCAGTTTATTAAAGCTGTGAAAGGCGATATTGTTTAGAGACTAGTTTCCTGCTAAAACGCTGATGTGGAAACATGTAGCTATGGGGTAACAAGTAGAATCAAACCGGAGCACTTCACCCTCAAAAGGACTTGGACCATAGCAGAGCACAAGCTGGACACCCATCCCCTCTGAGATCTCAGCCCAGGACACTCTGTTCCTGCACTTGCTGCCAGCAGCTTTGAACTGTCTGTGCCCAAACTGCAAGGCTTTTACCAATAGCTTCTTTCTGGCTTTAATAAGCTTTTGATTTCCATCTTTCTCATAAGACTGAGTTTGTCCCTCCAGTTGTCTGTTTTCCTTACTTCCTCTCCCAGAATACGTGCCGGACATTGCTGGTTTAGCCCCATTCTGTATATTTCCAGGCCTGGTGTCAGAAAATACTAATTCCTGTGCCAGCTCAACACAGGACCCAAAGCATTTGCTTTAATTACAAACAGGAGTGATAGTAAGACTGATGTTGTGGTGAGAGTGAGGGTGAAGGAGAGTCCAAGCAACACTGGAGTGTGAGCATCAGATGACAAATAATAGAGAGGGGACTGGGCTTGGTATTTTCCTTAAGCCAGAAAGCAAAATCTTTCAGAGGCAGGGATAGAGCATGTGTTGTTGAGGAGAACGTGTCTGTGTGTGGAAGGTAGTGGCCCTGGGAAGGAGAGAGACCTGGCGGTGCAGTGGCTTCAGTAGGAAGCAGGTGGGTGATGTGTTTGGGCCCCTGGGCACTTCTGACATTTTGGACATACCTGTTGGCAGCATATCAAGCAGTTCTTGCTGCTGTCCAAGAGGCGCACAGCTCTCATTACCCAGTGTCTGAAGGATTCTGAGACCAGCAAGCCCAATTTCATGCCCCGGCTCTATATTAACCGACGCCTGGCTATGGAGCACCGAGACAACCCTGCCCTGGACCCCAGCTGCAAGAACGCTGTCTTCACCCAGGTACTGTCCCTCCTGGAAGGGTCTCCACTGCTCTGGGGAATGTGGGGCATCCCAAAGCGAAAATGAACCACACAGAGGTGGGTGGAAGGGGCACCTTGGAGCTGGAGACACCTGGAGTCCTCAAGGCCTCTTCACATGACTCGTAGGCTCTACAGTTACATGTGCTGATGATCCCATATCCAGGAATAACATCTAGGAGGGATTTGGGATCTCTGAGTTGAAGTCTCTATCCTGGATGCTCTCTGTGGCATGCTGCTAATGCAGAGCATAACAATCTTGTTACACTAAAAGGGCAGCAAAGAATTTTTGTGTGACAGCAGTAATGCAGCTGCATACAGTCCAGTATCATGGTTTTATAGCAATGGTGGTCTTTCTATTCTCATTCTCCCTGGACCCCCAAAAGTGCTATTGCTTTATGCATGCACAAACAGACTGCTGTGAGATTTAAAGTGTGTTCTGTGTACCTCCAAGGCCAGAAGGCTCCATACAGTGGTTAGCTCTGTAATTTATGTTCCCTTTCTGAAAATGAAGGGCCTCTATACCATTTAGAATCATCTTTGGTCAGGTATTAAAAGTTTGAGACAAACCAGATTTCTTCCAATTTTCTGTCATCAGTTCCCCTGGAGAGGGGATACCAGCCTTGATCTTCTCTGCTTGTTGCAGGTGTATGAAGGCCTGAAACCCTCGGACAAGTTTGAAAAGCCTCTAGATTATAGGTAAGCAGTGTCACAGGAAGGGAGGGGTTCATGCAGTGCTGGGAGCTATGTCCTCTGTCACAGCAGAGTGTTTGGGAAGCCTCTGTGTGTCCTGTGCTCTGGAGAAGGTTTGTTAGGGCAGGAGCCAGCTCAGCCAGGGGATCGGGGCCTGTTCCCCAAGGTGTTACCTCCTTACTGAGGATGCAGCTGTGTCTGGAGATTAAGATCTTGTCGTGTCCTAAGCCCAGGCTGGACTAGCCTAGTCCCCCGCTGTCCCTATTGTGCATGCTGCCTCCACAGCATCTCCCTGGCTTTGAGCAGCACCTCAGGTGATGCCTGGTTCTCCGCAGGTGGCCATTGCGTTATGACCAGTGGTGGGAATGCAAATTCATTGCAGAGGGCATCATCGACCAAGGTAGGTGCTGTGTGAGGCAAGGGCTCCTCTGGAGCAGAGTTGGGGGTTGATGGGGTGACTGTTGCTGTAGGGACTCTCATTTGCTCCCAGTATGACTACCTATGGAGCAAAGAGATAAGGCAGGTTCCCTTGTCCTGCCACTCTTGGCCATGTCTTCAGATAAGGAGTGCTGCTTGCTGGGATGGGGGCCAGACCTCCACTAACAGCAGCTTTGACAGGTCTAATGCCTCCTCTGGCCAAGCAGGCATGTTATTTCTCCTGTCTTATTTCCTCCAGTGCCATAAGGCTCCGACAAGAGCCTTCTGCTCAGCCCTGGGCCAGGTTGGCCGAGAATTCCTCATCTTTGCTCCATAATTCTGAGGGTCAGCACATGAGGAGTTCGCATCACTAAAAATGCCCTTCTTTTGGGGTTGCAGGTGGCGGTTTTCGGGATAGCCTGGCAGACATGTCGGAGGAGCTGTGTCCCAGCTCGGCAGACACCCCTGTGCCTCTGCCCTTCTTTGTGCGCACGTCCAACCAGGTGCTGTGGGTCGGGGTATTTGAGGCAGATCTTTCTGTGCCTGGTAATGCAGTGCTGTCCCTGTCCCCCTGCATGCCAGGGACGTATCTACTTTCACTGGTCCAAAGCTTTTCCTCGTGAAGGGTTGGATAGATTACTTTGTGGCATCTCATTTTAGGATATGCTGACAAGTGCCTGGATACTTGTCTCTCACTAGGAATATTGCCAAGGAGGATGGAGGGTTTAGCCCAATTCTGTTGTGAGAAGTGCCCAGAGGCACTGCAGGAACTGAGTTTGTGGTGCTTCATGCTGCGCTGAGATCATGACTTGGAGTTTTGCCTTTCAATCTTGTAGGGTAACAGCACTGGAGAAGCCAGGGACATGTACGTCCCCAACCCCTCCTGTAAAGACTTCCCAAAGTATGAGTGGATTGGGCAAATCATGGGAGCAGCTCTGAGGGGCAAGGAATTCCTGGTAAGCTTTCAAACTCATCCCTGCGTGGAGGTTTGCTGCAAAGGAAGTTGTTAGCCCCCTTCTGTGGCCTGTCTGATGGGGGCATGGGAGGGCTCTGATCACACAGTGGGACAAAAAGTGTTTGGCAGGATTTGGGGCTGAGGGGTTAGGAGAGCTTGCAGCCTCAGTTTTGGGAGATGCTGCTGAGAGGTTGGGAGAGGATGTCTGGTCTCTGCTCAGCTATAATGAGCTCTGCTTATGGATGGGGGGAGGGAACTTCTTTGTCTCTGCACTGTTGAGCCCTATCTGCATTTTTGGGGATGTGTCCTTTACACAGACTCAGCAAAATCCTTGTTCTCCCTCAGGTCCTGGCTCTTCCTGGCTTCGTATGGAAACAATTAACAGGGGAGGAGGTCAGCTGGAGCAAAGACTTCCCCGCTGTGGACTCTGTGCTGGTGAGAGGGACTGGGAAGCTGTGCCTATCCTATTCCTTGTGACACTCAGGAAGGTGGTGATTTGTGTCCCTGTCCTCATGTTGTACTTGCTTCCTCCTGTGGTGTGTCAAAGAAACACACACAAAAAGGTCACTCTTAGCATTTGATGCATCCTATAGCTAATATAGAGATGAAGCCTTGCTGACTACAGCTTCAAGCAGGCAATGCCCCTAACATCTGCTAAACAGCTCTAGGGGGGCATATCCCATGCTGTGCTGCTGTTGCAGTCACTCCAGCCCATGTCTGGGAAGGGGGGAGATTGGGGCTCGGGCACACCATTGCCTATTGGGCATCTCTCTAACTAGTGCTCCTCTGGTTCCTGGGCAGGTGAAACTCCTGGAGGTGATGGAAGTTATGGACAAAGACACCTTTGAGTTCAAATTTGGGAATGAGCTGACCTATACGACAGTGCTGAGTGACCAGCGCATGGTGGAGCTGATCCCCAACGGCAGCAGCACTGTGGTCCGCTATGAGGACCGCAAGGAGTTCATCCGCCTGGTGCAGAAGGCTCGACTGGAGGAAAGCAAGGAGCAGGTAATGCTGTCCTAAAGCATCAGTGGTTGTTGAGTTCCCAGAGACATCGTGGAGTGTCCCTGTGCTCATTAGTGCAATAGTAGGCAGTCCTTTTTGGTGAGATCCTGGAGCCCATGGAGGTGTTGGGAAGCGAAGTGGATTGTAGCAGTGTGGAAGACATGGGGGTTTATTCCCAGCTCTGACACAGACTTCCTGAATGAACTGGGATTCATGTCTGTGGGATCCTGTTCCCTCCTTCAGGTTCCCCGGAGCAGTTGCTGAGCAGTCATGTGGCTTGTGCCCAGTTGAGTCCCTAGGCTCAACCATGAGCCAGGGAGATGGGCAAGACATACTGCTTACCTGCCCTATCTCCTTTTCAGATCATGGCCATGCAGGCTGGGCTGCTGAAGGTGGTGCCCCAAGCTGTTCTTGACCTCCTCACCTGGCAGGAGCTGGAAAAAAAAGTCTGTGGAGACCCTGAAGTCACAGTTGATGCCTTGAAGAAGCTCAGTAAGTGAAGGGCTCTGCTCAAAACTCTGTCCCTGAAAATGAGACTTTTCTCTCTGTGCTAGTACAAGCAGAGGTGTGGGAGGCCAATATTAGCCTTTATTACAGTGGGCATGTGGGCCTCTATATTTCTTGCCTTTAGCTGGCTGTAGATGCGGGCAGGGTGTCCCTTTTTCTCCATACTGGGCCTCGGAATAGAGGCTGGGGCATCCCTACTCTGCCAGTATCTAAGCCTCTGTGCAGCTGAGATGTGGATCTGGATGTGCTTTCTGGGAGGGGCCTGACTGCACATGTCCCTCGCACCTTGGGTCTTCCTGCATTAGCAGAGGACCCATGGATGAGCAGGGGAGGCCCTGTCCTAATTTATTGAGAAGGGGCTTGGATCTTTAATAAATTCCTTTTCTGTATCTTTTCTGCCAGCCCGGTTCGAGGACTTTGAGCCATTGGACACCCGTGTTCAGTACTTCTGGGAAGCACTCAATAACTTCACCAATGGTGAGTGGTTTGCTCTGTCCCTGCGTATCCTGTGCCATGACAGTCCCTGCACGATGGTTGGGAGCTGGGAGGGTGAAACCCCCTCATTGCTGGCTGGGGAATAGATGGGAGCCAAGGGGAGCAAGCAACTAGGCTGAAGAAACCACTTGCTAGCACTGGAAATACCTGGAAGTGGCTGTACTCCACCTCGCATCCCTCTAGGGTCTGCTCATGTCTTTGCTTTTACTTCACAGAGGATCGTAGCCGCTTCCTCAGATTTGTCACTGGCAGAAGCCGCCTTCCAGCACGGATCTACATCTATCCAGACAAGATGGGGTGAGTCCATTCTTCTGTAGACTGCAAGGCTGACATCCCACACGAAAGGGATGTGTGGTCTGGTCTCCCCTACCTCGCTGGCCTGCTGGTTCTGACCACTTTGTCACCTTCTCCCCAAGCTCGGAGACGACGGATGCTTTGCCGGAGTCATCCACCTGCTCCAGCACCCTCTTCTTGCCCAACTATGCCACGTAAGTTTTTGATGCTTCCCTACATCTGAGGGACTGTGTGTCTGGGCTCTTTTCTTAACCTCGGTGCTGACCCGTAGGGCCCCATCGCTTTGTAACGCTTATGTCCCGCTGCTTCTACCATGTGGTTGCTGTGATTCTCTCTGTGAGTCTCTGGTGAAGCATAGCCTCCATCTTAGAAAGCATCTTGTCCTCTCGGCTGGCAAATGCAGCAATGGCAACTCCTCTTTGTCTTTTATTTTTCCCCTCCTGCCATCCCTAGAGCCAAGGTGTGTGAAGAGAAGTTGCGTTATGCCGCCTATAACTGCGTGGCCATTGACACAGATATGAGTCCGTGGGAAGAGTGATGTTGCCACCTGACCAAGCAGCATGGACAATCATTCGACAAAACGGTGCAGTGGGAAGAGCTCCCTTGCCCTTCCCCCACCCAGGATGTGTATATATAATAAACATATAGGTGTGAAGCCTGGCTCCTGGCAGTGGTAACCAGCACCTTCTTGAACATGGAGGTTTGGGACTTCAGCAGGGTGGGAGCTAGCTTGGAGTGTAAATGTGACTGCAGTAATGAAATCCTGGCCCAGCCCTCGTGCATCAGAAAGGTATGGTAGGCTTTTGTAACGAGTTTCTTCTCCACTTGTCCCTGTTGCAGCTCCACAACTCTCGTTCCTCTCAGGTTGTGCTCTGCTCCAAACAGAAGTGGGATATGGCCACAAAGCTGCACGGCAGGTTACAGCACAGGACAGAGAACTGTGAGCTGCTGCTGAAACCATGGGGATGCTTAGAGATGTGCACTGTGTCTGAGCCTCGGTGTCCTGACTATGTTCCCTCACCTGAGGTTAATGGAAATGAGATCATTTGTCTAGATTTAAGAAGAAAAGGGACAGGCTGGTGGCAGGTGCTGCAGGGGTGCCTCTGGCCACCAGGTGTCACAGCAAACCTGCGCAGCAGGACTGCAGGTGCAGTTAGGAAAGGGCTCCCACGCTTCTACATAGCATAAAATTCCAGTTCCTGTGACCACCCATGGTTCCCTGCACCTCTTGCACAGCAGTGACTGCTGGGGGAGCTGCTCCCCTACAGGAGGTGGGAACTGTCTGCTTCCCTCCTGCTCTGTAGCATTCAGTTCTGTATCTGGCATGTCTGGTGGCCTAGCAGCTGTTCTCCCAGGCTCTTTGAGCCTTGGTTTTCCCCTAAAAGCCAATATTTACAACTAATCTGTTCTAGTTCTCATGGAGATGTGCAGGCAGGGCCAAGCTCTTCTGCCAGACAGCAGGGGTTAGAGCAGTAGCACGGCAGTGCTAGACTCTGCTTCTCTCTGCCGTGGGGAGATAGGTGGAGGTTTCAGGTGGACAGGGAAAGCTTTTGCCCCAGGGGAGTGTAGAGACTGTGGGTACCAAGAGTTGGAGCTCCTCGAGCAGATGGACTTGAAGCGTGTGAGCAAGGAGTGGGCAATGAAAGCTTTACAACTTCAAGACCATTGAAAATGTTCCTTGATCTTCCAGCCCTGGGCAGGGCTATTTATTGCCTAGCACTTTGAGCTACCAGATCTCGGTCCACTTTTATACCCCCAGCTCCATCTTCAGCCTGTGTGGTCTGTTGGACCACCACAACAAAGAGCCACTGAGTCCCCAGGGTTTCACTGGAGCAGGGCTAATGCTGCGAGTTGGGATTTATCCTCTCTTAACACTTCATGCCTTTTCCTCCTCTGTTGAAGAGTCTGTCATTCAGAAATCACTTCCGATTGTAAAGAAGTCCTTCCCTTCTCCAGTTTCCTTTGAAACTACTGTATTTCCAGATCTGCTGAGGGGGCTTGTACTAAAAGGAATGTAGGACCAGGAAAGAGCATGTTCTGCCATCTCCTGCATGATGGTGAATGGAAGGAGTCTATGATGGTGAATGGAAGGAGTCTAAGGTGAGTGGGGAAGCTGTTTCTGGCAGCCCTTGCCTGCATCAGAACCTTCCACGCTCAGCTGGGTGGGTGTGAAGTCCCATCTGCTGGAGGAGGCTTTTTTTTGTAAATCCTAGAGTTATCTCAGAATTGAGCTTTGTGGCTGATTTCAACGACCAGAGTGATCAGGAGCAGAGCCAGTGTGATACCTTTCCATACTGGTGGCTGAGTCGCTTCCTAGGGTGTCTGTTTTGAATTGGCACGAGCGAGCTGGTGCAAGGACTTTGATCTGCTGGCTTGGCCTCAGTCAGGAGCTTCAGTGTCAAGCTGGGATTTGAAATGAGCCATCCTAGATCCTTTCTGGCCACTGATGTTTGGGTGGAATCAGACCTGCTTTTTCCAGTCTTGCCCACTTGTCTCTAAGGGAGATCAGCAGAAGGCCACACTATTTACTCAGCAGAACTAAAAGTAGCAAGAAAAATTGCCTCCTTTCTGGTACTTTATTGCCAGGCAGGGGGTGAGTTGATGGTTGATGAGTGTCTCAGTGTGGGATGGATGAAATGGCCCTAGTCTTTGGTGATGGATGAACTGGTGTCACCTGTGGGAACGAGCAGGCTAACAGCCAGTTGTGAGCGAACAGGCACCTCTGGCTGAGACATCTCCAGTGGGTCACCACTTGCTCCCCTGGCCTTGGTGGAAGTGGAAGCTGTCAGAGGGTAACTGAGGTAATTATGGAGGTACTCAGAGCTGCTCGGGTTTCTCACTGAGGGATGAGATGCTTGGACAGCTCTGTTCCTTCTCGTTATCCATGTACAGAGTCCCAGCCCTTTGTGATGAGGGGAGAGCTGCCGTGCAGAGCGATGCTGAAAGCAGAGCCTGGCTGAAGTGGTGGGATCCTTCCCTAGAAGCATCATGGCATCTCCATCCTTGGTGACGCTCAAGACTTGTTGTACAGCCCTGGGCAATCTGATCGAACTTCCAGTCTCATCTTGCTAGCTCTTGTGGAGCTCCCGACTCTTGGCTTTCCCCATGTTTCTCTACTCTTCCTCCCAGCCAGGTCTTTTAGCACCTGACCTGTCACACCCTTGGGTTTATTTCCTGCCACTGAGATGAGAATGCTGCCCAAGGTCTTGCTAGAGTACTGGGGAAAGGATCTAGCTGGTGATGGGGATTTCTATTTAAAAAACACAGGACCCTGGCCCTAGCAGGAAGGCTGCACTTGGGAGCTCAACCAGGATGGTCTGAGTTTAACCCCTACAAGTGTATTGAGGGAGAAACATTGGTTTAACGTATATAGTGTCCATTTGGTTCTATGGCTATGTACATGTTGGAGAATGGCAGCAGCCACTGCTGTAGTGCTGTATTGGGGTGTAGAGACCTGTGAAAGCCCTTCCAGTTGCAGGAAGAGCTCATGGCTGCAAAGAGGTCTCAGCTGAGATCATCTAGTGCGTGGTCAGAGGGTCTGGACAGTCGTGGCTGCTGAGCAAGGACACCAAGATAACCCACAGATCATGCTGTTGAGTTTGCTGTGCAAAGGTGAGCTGGGAAGGGGGAGCTGGTAACCTACCTCTGCACTCCTCTGCACCATCCTCTGTCTCCCCTGTGCTGTTTTAAAGCCAGTCGCAAACTGAGTTTCTGCTGTGACAGCCCAGCGAGTGGTGGAAAAGGTCAGCCTGGCTCAGCTCTGGCCAATCTCAGGGGCCCAAAGTAGGTGTTATTTCAGTGCTGGGTCATGTTCCTTCTCTAAAGCCGTGGGTAAGAGCTGTCTCCTACCATGTTTGACGAGACACAAGTCAAGTGCCCCAGATCCCTGCTGCACCTGGGCACCAGGAATCACAAGCTGTGTGTCACCACTCTGTCACCCAGTCTTGTCGGTCAAGATTGATTATTTTCAAGCCAGTGCCATCCTGAGGAAGGTGCTGGTGCCCCTGTGCTGCTGAGAAGAGGAGGCATCTGTGTGTGCCAGAGCTGAGCTTTAGGATGTGTAGGGATGAGCTGGGGGAGGGACTGATGCTGTGATGCCTCCGTGCAACCGCTCGCTCAAAGCTGACTTCAGCTTGCAGAATTGTCATAGAATAGCTTCAGGTGATTAATAACCCAGTGTCATGGAGGTGGCTCAGAGAACTAAATGGCTCAACCCTTTGCAGCAGCTCTGCCACCAGCTTTATAGGGTGACGTGGCCCTGGAGGGAGGGCATGGGACCCTCCTGGCTGCCATGGCCACAGTTAGGAGCGAGGCAGAAGTTTACATTTCTCTTGCAGCCTGGTTCAGGGCACTTTGGTCCTGGTGAGGCTGGTGCCCATCGCTGTGGTGATGTTCAGATAACACTGCAGGGGTGACAGCTGTCACCTCTCTCTGCACCGTGCCTTTGCAGGCAGGGATGGGGCTGGACTCTGACCCGCCAGGAGAGGTGTGGGGACCTTTGAGCTCTGCCAGCCTGGTTGTTTCCTGATCCCTAAACACAGCTCTTTGTGCCCGGCCTGGAGCAGTTCAGGTAGCACAGGGTGGAGCCGAGTTGTTCTCTGCCACCACCTTGCCATGGTATGTGACGACAGGCAGACATGACGTGGGGTGACATACTGCCAGCGTTCTGGGGTGGTTGGGTGCTGCTGGGTGTCACAGTCTTTCTCCTGCTGCCAGGATGCCACCACTAGCTGGGATAAAGCTGCTTCTGGGCAGGGAATTCCATCATCTTCCCCAGCAGGTGCT